>KZ309147.1:18385-98155 GCA_000376725.2 Ladona fulva | reverse complement strand
TCATTAAGATAATGTTTCGAAATTGTCTGAAATCTCTTTCTGTTTTTTCACCTTCAGTGAATTGTTGAAGGCATAATCTCTCCATTTTCTCATCTATAGATCTATATAATTATTTAACACTTTATAAAGTGTTAAATGATTCTTTTAAAATATAATATATAAACTGAAATTGTGTCACATCTTTCTATGTAAATAGGCTGTTTTACTCTTACCTAGTAAACAAGCCTGTTAATCCAACACCTGTTGATGTGAAGCTGGTTTAAAGGAATGATACTGAATAGAGATATGTGTAGCATCAGAACTGGAGCTAGGCTAAATGCTTGCAATGCTGAAATTTTCATCCCAACATTAATGAACAGGTAAGAAAAGATAATTAAAATAAAATCTTAAGTGCCCCTATAAGATGCACCACAATGGCACACCCACCTGCAATGCAGACTCTGTTTCCACCAGCCTTGTCTAGCATCACATTTTACATGTTTATGGAACTTTCTTTCTAGTAATATAGTGATCTAACCAGTTTATGGTCTTGTGATGAGTAGAATGTAATATGAACAATAGACAAAAAGTTACTCATCACACATCTTAAAATATCAGTAATTGATTCACTCTTCAAAGAAATTGTTCTAAGTACTGATACTGCATCTTAAAGACTGGAAATAATGAGTGTAGCGTAGTTTTAGACGAGAGCAAATGGTAAGTGTAACGATTAATGAAGTTTATGTTACAAATCATTTTCAAGCGTGTCAACAAAATATTTTCAATTAGGGTTAAGTGTCATATGCATTTTTCCGTTATTCGAATCTTCCTTCCAGCACAACAAGTTGATGTAGTGCCACAGCTGTTTTGAATTTAATTTAAAATACTGTAATCACTAATGTCATCTTTATCCTAAGACAATAAAGGACAGAATCTATTACAATAGTATATTAAAAAGTGAAAAAAATCTTTATAACAAAATTTCTGAGTTTGCGCTGAGTAAGAGCCTTATCTCCTCAGTTTGGTGTCATTAAAGTCTCTTAAGGGCTCATCCAACGCAACTTCAAATTTCCCAAACTGAGCACGGTCCGATCTTAGGGAGGTTTGGTTTGGAGCGTTTGGAGCTCTTAGCCGTCTTAGTTGAGAAATTCTACACCTACACTTGCTGTCGCGTTAGTCGTTTGAAAAGAATTGAACTCGATAAACTCTGTTGATGTGATTCATGTGATTTATGTAGTTTATGAATGGAAATAAGTAAGTTTCTCAACGTTTCTCGATGAGGAATATTCACAATAAAAAATTCGATTGAAGTGGATGGGTTCAGTTTACATTTGTCGAAGCGGCTGGTAGTAGCATAATCATCGATCATGGACTCGGGAAGATCATCGTAAGTTTTGTTGTATTTATATTACTTGATGTTCAGTACAGTGAAGTATTGGAATTATCAAAAATGTGACTAAGCATTCAGCGTTTCCTTGGTTGTGGTAAAAAATTCAGTATCGGTCTTATGGGTAATTAATTCTCTTTTTTATGTTCTTGCTTCAAGTCCAAATTACCAGTACGGGAGTAATCAAGTATGGGAAATGCTATTGATGTCAATGAGTATTTCTTGTGAAAATGTGTGTTATATGATAGAAAATTCCGCTCAAACAGAGTGATGGGATGATTGTGCAGCCAAATTTTTTAATACTCTTCAATATTGCAGCAATATCAATATCTTGCCTCCGTTTAGTTTTTCCTTTCAGTTATATTTACATTCACAGAAAACGTAACGTGATATTATGTCAGAGTTTAATGTGATATCTAGGAAAATGAATGGTAACTTTTGACGTTTCAGAGCTGGTGAACAAGAATTCAGGGAGCCGAAAAGGAAAAAGAAAATACCAGGAGTTATTCCCAGTAATCCCTTTCCTATTATCTTTTGGAAAAAATTAGGAATTCCTCCGTGTACTGATCTTTGGCCGTGTTATAATGGACTTTATGATGGAGAAGGTGTTGTTTTTCCATCTTCAGAGGACATCAGCGATATCCATAGCATGGTTAGTTTTTTGACTTTAATTTATTTTTAGACTCATTTTTAATTAAAGGCGAGTTTGTTGCTTATATAATGTTTGATGCTTAGTTTTTCATTATTTGAGCACTGTTATACTGAAACTCTGATTGTCGATTAAAAAGATTAGAATTAAGGCGAAGTTAAGAAAACATTAGGTTGCCATGAAAATTTCAAGTTTACTCAGAAGACGAAAACGCCTGCGTTAAGTTTAAGGATACTACCAGTGCCAGTGTTATTTTACATCTTTGGAAAGGATGATTGGCAACGAACTACCTCTTAGAGTTCTGGGGTATGATTTAGTCCTAAGGTTTTATAGTTTCGGCATAAATCAAACATCATTTACAGTATTTGGTGTAAGATTTTTAGGTTTACTAATATAATCAATTAAAAAGAGGATAAGGTCCAAAATAGAGCTGTTATTGAGATCAATTTTTGTAGAAAATTGAAAGTTCTGGATATGGAAAATTCATACCTAACTTAAGATTTGTAGCATCGGAAAGTGGAGGAAATGACATTTGACTTGTTTTTTGTATTGTTCAACTGCTGTCTCAATTTTGATATTTTCTGCATGAATCACTTTGAGTTTTCTGTATTTATCGTTCTACGTATTTATGTCAGTGCTATAAAGTACTGTCATTTATTTACTTGAGTTATGGTGATTTAGGGATTCTTTTTATCTACTTCACTGGTGGTGAACCTGCTGCTTTAAGGACAAATGCTGTCCTTTTGGTCATTCACTGCAGGCATTTAGTCACTGAAACCATGCCTCATGTTTAAATAATTCGGCTTCTATCTTGCTAAAGTCTCACTGTGTAAAACAGACTAGAAAATTTTCCCTTTTACTTCACTCAGCAAATGGATTCACTTTCTCAAGTATGATTTTGATATTTAACTATTTGAATTCTGGAATAATGCTATACAAGAGTGGTCTGATGGTTTCACATTTGACCTTTCTCATACAATCAAATGATAAATGTCCAGTGAATTAAAGGATCCCATCCCTGATCTAGATATTGTCCATAATTTCTTTGATGTAGCCTTTGTGGTCTCAATAATATATTTCTCATATTTTTTATTTGTTTATTGAGAGTGTTGGGTCCATATACTTCTGATGAAGGATTTATAGGTATATTGTACTTATGCATAGTATAAATGCTGTGTTTTAATGAGAATTTGCTGAATAAAATGCAGCTTTAAAACAAAAAAGAGATAACTTATACTAAACAACAATGTATGCATTTCAGTGGCAACTAGTTTCTGTAGTAATAGCTGTCTTCAAGCCCATAGTTATGAAATAGTAGAAGTTTAACTCTTTTTTGTTTTAAAACTGTGTTTTATTCAGAAAATCCTCGTTTTGTCAAAATTCTGCAAAGTAACAGCCCCCTTGTTGAATTTTATGCTGTGTTTTGATATGATTTACTTCTTTTTGAGTTGCCAGTAAAATAATTTGAAGTCTTTGTATAATGGAGTACATTTATGAGAATGTGGTGGTTTAAATCATGTGTATTATTTGTATTTTAGTGAAGTTTTTAAAGTTTTAATTATTTTACTGCAGGTGTTAAACCATAGTTTGCATTACTTCTTAAATGATGATGACTTCTTAAATGGGAATGTTGATTATGTAGAACCAATGCTTAGGACCTAGTAGTGTTAAAGAGAGATCTTTAATCGGAATCTATTTCTGAATTGGAATTTTTAAATACCAGTAACAGTTTTCAATTATTTAATAAACCTTAAACTTCAATAAAATTCATTTTAAATAAAGAAGTTCTTCATAATTTGATGGCTGCTAATTGAACAAATATTTTATGTGAATTAAATTGACCTAACAGTAGTATGCAAACCAATGATATAGACTCTGTAGTTACTGCTGTGTTTAATAGAAAAATTTGATTTCAACAGGGTTACTTTGGTAGAAATGTTTTTGAGGAGAGAGGGCTTGACTCATGCAGAGGGATTCCTGTGTTTAGAGAGAGACAGTGGAGAAAGATGGCGAAGTGGGCTGCTGATTCTGGTTATGTCATCACAGAACAAGGTAAGATCACTCTTTTTATTTCTTCTCTTCTATGTAGAGTGTGATTATCTATGTTAGCATACTGAAAAGGTGACTTTGCAGTTAAAAGTGTAAACCTAGGAAAAATCCAAAAGAAAAACATTAAAAAAGTCTAACAGGACTATAACCTTGAAATTTCCACTTTCCAGGCAGATGCTTTATTTAATAAAGCTATCAAGCCAGAACATTCTCATATGCCATTTGGGAGACCTAAGGAGTTTCTGAGGTCTTACCCACAAAGTCTCCTATGAGAGGATGTTTAGGCTCTGTACATAAATTGAGGAAAACATTACACCTGGAAAGTGGAAGGTTTTAGCTCCTGCTCTGCCAGGATGTAGTGCCTCCTGCCAGACTTTTTCATGTCCACTTTTCTTTGGTATTCATTTATATTTGCTAAAAATTTCAGAACTAAACACAGCCCAACCTTGAAGCTTGGCACATTATTAGTTTACAGTCCATTATGGTACAGTTCTTTTACCTAATGTTTTCTAATTCAACACCAAACAAGGCAAGGCCTTCCAATACCTTTAAGGAATATAATTATGTGAATTCATATAACTAAGTATTATATAAATGCATGCATTAATAAAAAATTCATGTAGACTTGCTGTTAGTTTTTGCAGATTTTAATTCTTTTGTGAAAGGAATAGAAATGCCCAAAGTATCTGTGATTTTCTATTCCCAGTGCATCTGCAGGCAACCGTGGCCCGTATGTCTGGAATTAGCATTTGATTGACACATTTTGTTTACGCATGTATTTTTAGTGGTAAGGAGGAAGAAAAAGTTCCCAGATGTATGAAAACCCCACACAGTGTTTTCTAGGGTGGACTTTCAGTCATACTCAATTGGTCCAAAAAGAACTAAGTCTCCTCGGTTTCCTTCGAACTCAAGTAAAGTAATATGAATTCCTCCGAATAACCAAAGGAAGCATATCATAAATAAATATTTATCATTCGGATTTTTCTTTCCTCGTTCTATAATAACTTATTTTCTTTACTATCATTAATGGTAAAAAATTGTAGACGTGTTGTTCATCTGCATATATTTTTATTGCATTTTTACTTTTAGATAATGCACAAACATTCAAATTGGTTATCAAAATAAATGAAAATTCTTATTTATCTTAATAATTTATACACGTATATATGTATCCTTACATAATAAATATTACCTAATAACATGATTTCAAATAATCACTTTGTAAATTTGAATGTAACAGGAATTTCCAGAGCAATAGCCCCTTGAATGTAGACCAACTTTCGTGACTTGGCATTGTAAATTTTATATGCATAAAATTATTATTTCTTTCAGAAAAATGCAAAATATAAAACATACTTATAATTAATTCTCGGATTTAAAACATTAAATATTTTTAACGTTATTCTAAAAGCTTTAAACATAAATAAGAAAAGGCCAAAATTCCAAAATTTTTGATGTAAAAATTAGCCATTAAAAAAAGATTCATTTTCTGGATAATTGAGCTTAACATTCGCATTGTGCAAACTTTCAAGAGATAGGTAGCTTCTGCAGTTTCTTGCGCCTTTAAGGGTTAAAAGTGGCCGTACATCCACAAAAGATGAACATCATTCGGGACGTCCAGTGAAAGTGACTATCACCGAAATGATTGCCAAAATCCATTATATGGTTTTGGGTGATCAATGAATGAAAGTGTACGAAATAGTTGAGGCCATAGGCATACGCAAGGTACAGCGTTTTCAATTTTGCACGAAAAATTGAGTGTGGAAAAAGTCTCGGCAAGATGGGAGCCACGTTTGCACTCAGAGGAGAATAAATGCAATTGTGTGGTTGACTCTGAGGCAATTTTGGCACTTTTCCATCACAATCCTGACAAGTTTCTGCATCAATACATAACTGTGGACAAAACATGGATACAGTACTACACTCCAGAGACAAAGGTTCAATCAAAACAGTCGATGACTGTGAAAACATCTGAACAAGGCAAAGACGGTGAAATTGGGTGTCAAGGTAATGACCCCCAGTAAGGTTTTATTTCAAAACTTGACAAAATGGCTTGGCGGACAACAGCTCGTGTCAAACGAGGAGGTTTTTTTTTGACTTTGAGGACCTTCCAAAATCCATCCTTATGGGTGCCTTAAAAAAGTGGGAGAAACGCTTGGAAAAATGTATAGAGTTTAAAGGAGATTTTGTTGATAAATAAAAAAATCTAAGTAAAATTATTTGCTTTTCAATCTTTTTCTAAGGACTTATTGAGTGACTCGCAGTTGAAAATAAAGAAGACCAGCTACTGTTTCTGAAGATTTCACCACTTATGACCGCTTTCAATGTATGATATTAAGTAATTAGATTATGGAAGAAAACCACATCTGGCTGTCCCTTTACATTTTTCTGTCTTTTTTTTCTGCATAAAAAGAAAAAAATTGTATTTGATTAATTTTTCCTATAGTAGGTTCATAATATTATGAGATAATGTATTATAATAATGTTTGGCAATTAATTATAAGGTAATATTTTTCTAATTCTGTTTGGTTTTCTTTTTTGTAGATGATGCAGAAGATGACAGGAGAGACTATGCAGGTTCTGCTGAAAAGGAAGGCAAAGAAGAAGAATGTAGCAGTAATAAAAGATCCCATCAAGAAGGAAATGTAGATAGAAAAGAATTTGATTTGGATAAAGAGGACACAGCTGTGGAATTTAGTTTGATCAGCAAAGATAAAGAAGCCATAATTATTACTTCTGAAGAGAGAGTAAATGTTTCTGAGAAGTCTGACATTGGCAAATCAGGGAATCCGCAAATACATGGTGAAGAAGTAAAAGAGAGAAGCTGTAGTGGGGAGGAGAGCAAAGTATTAAAGTTGGTGGTGGAAGGAAGCAGAAATGAAGGAGAGACAGACATAGTGAAAGGAAATGATGTGAGAAAAGAACCAAGGAAGGAGAGTGGAAGTGAAGAAGATGAAGAAAGATGCATGGGCAACAGAAGAGAGGCAGTGACAAAAGAGTCTGGAGAAGAAGGAAATAATGAGGAAGAAAAAGATGCGATGGAAGTTGTTGAAGAAGTTTCCTTCAAGGTAAATGCTGAAGTGGAAAAGGAAGAGGATTCTATTTTAAATGGAGTAAAATCAGAAAACACAAACAAAAGTGACATTGGAGAAGTTGCAGTGAAGGATGAAGTAAGTATTGTTTCGTTTCCAATAAACACAGAGATAGGAAATTTTAATTTAGAGACCAAAACTTCAAGAGACCCTGCATTAGTAATTAAGCCACAGGAGAAGGGAAAAATACATAATTCAGATGATTTTGTTGAAATAATTGAGGAAACAAGCATGGCCGAGGCATCAGAATATGTTAATAAAAATAATGTTGAAAGTTTGAAAAAAAGAAAGCCCAAGAGGAGGTTTGAAGATGAGTCATGCAACAATAAGGAGAAAAGAACAAAGAAGGATATGTTAAAATGTGAGGATGATGTTGATTTGGGTGGGTCATCTTCCAATGGCTCGTGCAGACCATTAGATGATGTTAATAAGTGTTCTGATGGAGTTTTAAATAGCAGTGGAGAGTGTGAAATAGTGGAGATAAATGACAGAAAAACTTCCAGGAGTGGGGAATGGGGAGGGAAGAGAGAGAATTTTGAGACTGATGATGATGTAATTGTAGTCAGTGTGGATGATGGAGATCACAGCCTGAATTATGCATCAGACAAGTGTAGAAGGTTGCTTTCATATAGTTCACCCAAAGATGTGGTACTTCCACTTGGAAAGAGACAAAACGAGGCTAAAGGAAATGATACTGGCCGAAACACTTACGATAAGTACAAATTCTTGAAGAAGAAGGAGAATGACAATGGAAAAGAGATGTTGGAAGGAAAAGCAGATCTATCAAAGTGTGATGACGTGGAAGAGTTGTACCGAAAAGGAAATGGTTTTAGAAATTGTGACGATAAAGACAAGACAGGAAGCACAGCAGGCAGTGTGAAAAGTGAAGGTGAAGTATCTCCGTGCATAGTTATTGCAGACTCTGATTCGGAAGATGACACTGAAAAGGGACCCCACTGGGAGAGCGATCCCTCTGACCTTCTCCCATCATTGGAATGGCTCAAACTCTTCCCTGAGGAAGCATTCTTCCTCGCTTATGGTCTAGGTTGTGTGCAAGTGTGGGATGCAAGGAAGACAGAAGTTGAGGATGAAATAGTCAAAATAAAAGAGAAAAGGTCACCGAAGCAACATGATTATCCAGTTTCAGTTAATTCCATATCTAAGAAAGATGATTCAATGAATTCTGCATTATCCCCTTGTAATTTAGAAAATTCTGATGATACATTGCCGATGGTCTCATCTTGTGATGAAGCAAAAGGTAGTGTATTCATGCTTGCTTCTTCTATTTTGACTGATAGAGAAACTGCTGGTTGTGATAAAAAAGTTCACAATGAGAAGAAAAATATTTTGAGTGATGAAATGGAAAGAAACATGTTAGCAACTGATGCAATGAATGGGAATGATAGGTCATCAGGAGGCAAACCAAAAGACAACAGATCTTGCACATTAAGTGTTAGTGAAGAAAAATGCCCCAGTGATTCTAGTGATAAGAATGGCTCAATCACTGTGATTGATCTTGTAGATTCCCCTCCTTCAAACAGACACTTAGTTGACAAAGAATCTTCCAGTATTGATGATATGGATCCAGCTGCTGAGTGCACAGGTGACAAACAAATGTCTGAATCAATGTTTAATTTTCATAGCAAAGCTATGAGCCTTGAAGAGCTTTGGAATGCCTTTAGACTGAGCCGTGCTTTGCAATCTTCTGTTCCTTTTGAGACATCCTATGCAGTTTATCATCATTTCCGCTCCAAAGGATGGGTTGTGAAACCTGGAATTAGATTTGGTGGAGATTTCTGTAAGTACCTCTTTATGAGACCAAATACCTTGGTGAATTATAAAAAGTTATCAGTAGTTCTTCAGTATAAAACTACTATAGACTTATGTTATCTAATAAAGGAGAACTCCAAAGCCATAAAATATTTTATTATTATTTTTTAGCTTTGAAATTCTGCTTCATTAGATAATTTTCCAACAGCCATATCTCCTTTCTTTTCTTCGTTTAGACTTATGCTTGATGATGGCACTAGGGTCTTTAAATATATTGAGACAGCTAAGGAAGTGTAGCAAGAATTATTACCTCTTTTATGGCATGAGAGAGGGAGAACAATCAGAGATGATTATATTAAAGCTTTTATTTCAGTTATTGGATTTATCTGATTATTCAAGTTCAGGAGTCAATTGGAGGTCAATGAGAAAATGTAAATTAAATTACATTACTAAAGTATCTAAGAAAGACTGAAAGCTACTTGTAACAACACTGAGTTGAGAGAAACTTATTCTGCATGAAACTCTGAAAGATGAGCGTCTCTTAGTTAACAGATACATACTTTTAATCATCTTTGATTGTTCTTCCTTGCACACCACACAAAGATGTCATTTTCCTTGCTATGCCTCCTCAGCCACCAAGATATTTTTGACAGCCCATAGTAATGTAAATTGTTTTTTTAAATGGTCAATTTTCCAAGCTTTCTAGAGGTTACTGGTCAACTCAGACTACCATTAATAAAACTGGGTGTAAAACACCAAGTGGTGAACACTGATGGTGAAAGTGTCTCTTTTCTCTCATCCCATATCATCACCTCTCCTTACTATCATCTGTGCCTTACCATATTATCAGCAGCCTTAATCTGATAACTTCTGTGAACACTAGAAATCATTATTATTCTATGTGGATTTGTATCTCAAAGAAAAAATTCAAGGAAAAATTGATGTCTTGTTATTTGGATTATCTATATATATAAAGCAGAAATTCTGTGGGTTTGTTTGTCTGAGATTGGAGTCCCCACCATTTCTCCGATTTGCATCAATGTTTGCATATTTGTTCTCTGAGACCCGGAAGGTAGTATTGTTACCTTTTTATTTGATAACTGTGTTGGGTTTGAACCAAGATTGTTCAGATAGATTTCCATAAGAAATGCATGTAAAATTCAATTTTATCGGATACAGACTTTATTTCTTTTGCAAAATTAAATTAGAATGAATAGTCATAAAATCTAGATAAGTACCAAAAGAAGGGAAATTGAATACAGATTCTTATTATTGTCATAAAATATCGCTTTCGTTTATAACTTGTGAGAATTTACATAAATTATACTAATATTTTGTGAAATTTTGAGATTGTTAACAATCTGTCTCCCTGATGAACCAATGTGATTGTTGATTCCGAGTTCATGCATTTCCCTGTAAGAATATATTGTGGTATTAGGCCCTTTTAGAAGCAATTGACAATATGAAGAGGAGGAAAATTTTCAGAGATTTTAACTATTACAGTCACGAATAATCTGTAGTGATGAATTGCAGGGGTAACTAAAATATGTAGTTAATGGAGATGGATGAGTAACTTTTTGTCTATCAGTTTAGACTCTTGACACATTTTACAATTAAATTTCCCAGAACCAGAAGTTGAAAATCTTGCAAACTTGCGCATTAACTTGAGACGAGTTTCAGGAGAGGGAAATTCCATAAAGATTCACATTCTTATTGTAGATTTCGCTTTGAACTTTGATAGAAAATGTTTGTTTTTGATAACCTGTCCCATTGGACTAAACTAAGATGCAAGCTGTTATTTTCTCTTGCGTACAAATAGGTATACTATATTTAATCCCACTTCTCCCCGTTGAGAATCAACAGGCACTTCAGCTAGTAGAATATATAGCTGCAAAGTGAAGGCATCTGAATTACATTAAGCATCTGTTGTATTAATTTTTAGCCTATGATATTTTTTAAATCCTAGTTGTTTGTGGATTGTTGTTTTTATAATCAATGGCAATGGTAAGTAATATTTTAATGAATATATTGAAAATTAAACTTTTTCATATATCGTATAAATTTATTATTCACAGTGCTTTATAAGGATGGGCCCTCATTTTACCATGCGTCTTATTTGGTTGTAATTGATTCATCTTTACCGCATGAAGGCTCCGCAATCACATGGAATACACTGGCTGGTTTGAATCGACTTGCTGAGAATGTTGCCAAGGTTAGTTTATAGTTTATTATAGTCTTGCATAAGTGTCTTTTTCCTCATTCCCCAGGTATAATTTTTTTGATTTGGTGATAGTATTTATACTCTCAAACCATTGGAATTAAAATTTTGTGCTTAAATTTTGTTTAACACGTTCAATGCTGAGGGTAAATTTTCAATATTTGCTGCTGACTGAAATTAATTTTTATGGTTATAGATTATCTTTGTATTCCTAATCATGAATTGACCAAAGAAAAATAGAAATTTTTTTTTTTACTTCAACTTTTAATATTTAAATTTCGATGATGATCGTAAAAAAAAATTAGTTAAAAATGAAAAGTACGAAACACTTTACTGAAATAAAGCCTTACAAATGACCGAAAAGAGAAATGGAAGCGCTTGGAGGCAGCGCTACTTGAAGAAGGCCTTTGAAAAGAATACGGATCGTGGACGACGATCGTCGTCGCTCAGCGTTGAATGTGTTAAGTTAAATTTTGACACCATGCCTATGGGAAGTTGCCTACTTTTTATCTTCAAAATCGTCCTACGTTAAATATTTAACTATAATTATTTTCAACATTATCGTTGGTTATTGATGAGTGCCCTGGGACTTCCAGGGCACTCATCATCTTCAGTGTCTTCACAACCCTTGAAAACATTTCTACCACTTGTAATTGCTCGTTTTATTCATTGAACATTTGCCAAAAGCAGCATTTCTCATTTCCAGTGTGATGCAGCTCTTTAATCCATTTCTAACGCAGAATTTCATGCAAATTCTTTCGTCCAATTTTGCCGCAAGTCAAAAATCACCAATACAATAGAATGAGCTTTCAAAATGGTTGCCCATAACAATGTGAGTTAGGGACGTGTGTACCAATGTACAGAAAAACATTTTTGACAATTGGAATTATACAGCCTGGGAAATTAAAAAATTCTGCTTTTTTTATCATACCATATATTTCAAATTAAGATTACAGAGATACCTCAGCTAACAAAGTTATCTTGTCCAGGAATCACATTTATTAGGTAAAATATTGAAAAGCCAAGAGAGTTCTTAAATCTTTAAATGAAAAAGTACTGACAAAAAGCCACCACACTTATTTTGTGTAGTAGATGGAATGGGCAAATCATCTTTGAATATTTCAGGCATGTGTACATCCGTGTTTAAACGCTCTTTAACATCAAACGTAGCATTTCAGATGATTTCTTGAAATTTTTATCACATTGAGTAGTTGATTGAATTCTTTGGATGTGAATTGATTCATAATGCAGTAGAACCGGTTGACATCTTTATTGCAATCATCTGTTACTATTGGTCTCAACAAAACTTTTTTGAATTCTTTGCCGTTGAAGTAACTTTTGACTACATACTCTTGTTTGTGTGATACCTGTTAGAGTAAACTACTTTTAAAGTGCTTTTACTGCATTTTTCGTAAAATAATGGTAAATTTTGTTATTTCATCTCTGTTTTCTTATAATTCACTATTAATGCATGTAACCTTTAATGAAGAGGCAATAAAATTTAGCTTGATTTTCATATATGTTTATGGCTTTATGAAATTTGTATAGAAATATTTGGTTGGACACATCTAAGCTTGTTGAAACATATTTATATGTTGCTTGACTCCTGCTCGAGTCTTTTAATGCTTGCTTTTTGTGCATCTGCTTGTTTTTCATTCAAACAGTTGGTTCTCTCATTGTTCGAGTATGGTTTTTTTGCAGATTATGAGAAATGCAATCCTTTTAGCTGGTGATAGGATGAATCCAAATTTTTTATAGATTCTGATATGCCAATATTTATGTGCCTGATTTCTATAATGACTAGAATTCACTATTTTTAGTAACTGTTGGTTAGGTTATTAAACAAGTATAAATGACCAAAACATATTCTTTAATAAAACATTTAATTATCAACACAAAAGCTCATAAAAAAGGAGCTCTGCCCCTAAAAAAGATATTATTTTATAAAATAGAGTAGGAGGTCCTTTTCATTGAAAAAATTGGGTAAAAGATTAACAAATAAGGAAAAAAAATCATCATTTAAATAATCTAGCTATCATATTAAGTCTGTAACATTCAGAACAAAAATTTAAGTAATTTTTTATATTGCCTTATTTTAATTATAATTATTGAATCAATATTAATATAGTTAATTGACAATGTTTGAAAAGAGATTAAAAATCTAAGTTTTATTTGGAACTGAAACAAAATAGAACTTACTGGATGGAAGGTTTTGAGAATCTGGCAGAAATTAGATGAATCCATTGTTTTACACTTGAATAAGTAACAATAATTTACCTTAAATACTTTATTAAGGCATCACTATGTTTCATGGATTTTATTTTACTGCTTGCTCAATTGAATTTATTAATAAGTGACAATCTATTTATGGTTAGTACCAGGAATTGAGTTTAAAAGAAAAATTTCAAAGAGTACTTTTTGGAATTAGAAATTAGGTTAAAAATTCTCTGATTTCTATGGTGGTTCTGATTCCCAAAAAAGTTCTGATGTTTTGGATAATCATTTCATACTTATTTTTGGCCCTTAATTATTCTAGGTTGATTTGAATATAACTTTGCAGATTGCTGCTTAGGCTTGCTTTCTGCTGAAAAATAAATCCAAAGAACTGTGTTTTGGATACTTCAGAAGAAGTTATAGTTTCACTGAAAATGTTCTTAGGGTTTTTGCAGTTAATCTACGGATGTTAATGCTTGTTGAGTACTAGAATAAGCTCATTATCCTGCTTGTTCCAGTGAGTTGGATTAAGCTGTTAATCACTTGCTGAAAAGTTAATGGGATAGCATCTTTGTAGCAATACCCAACAATTTTAATATTAGACGCATGACTTATTTTAATATTCAGAAACATGTAATTAGGTCAAATTTGAAGAATATCAATTCTATTAAAAAGAACTAGTATCTTGAAGTGTTCTCTTGACTGCTAAGCCATCTAATTGTAATGTAGAGGCTGCAGTTTTGATTATTGAAACATATCCTATGATATTAAAGATAAACTTTGGATATTAAAGGTAAAGTTTGTGTAGCAATCAAGGTTAGATAATCTTGTGGAAGTCTTTCTTGGATATGCATCATGGGAAGTTTATTTTTACATATAATTTTACGAACAAGAGAAGAACAACATTTCTCTAATTACACCCCGAGTTGGATACTGCTGGGCAATCATGAATCCTACATAGTAAATATTTTTTGTTGTTGCTGCACTGCCTGTAATGTCAGCCTCCTGTTATCGAGAACATGCATTTCTTATGGTAAAATTTTGCTCTTTAGCAACATTAGCATAAAAATATATAGGTAGTCATAATAGTTGAAAAATTTTTCAGTATTGATGTATTGATTCAGTAATGCAGGAAATAACAGTTTGATTTTTTGGTTAATTAAAATATTCGCAGAAAAAAATGTTTATTAATTCTAAATTTTGTTCTTGTTTTTTTGCATGGGTGGCTTTAGCTCTCTAATTTAAGAAACAAGGAATTCTACACACCTAACTCTCATTCAAATCAGTATTAGTATTACTGTTAAAAGTGCTTTGACAGCTAAGGTAATTTAGCATGTAGGCCCCTGCCAGGCATTGAACCTGGGACCGCTTTCAACTGAAGTTGAATTTGTTGGCCACTTGGCTTTCAGGAGCCTGGGCTCTGCACTATCACCATTAATTTCCCGAATGAACTCTTAAGGGTAAGCAATCAGAAAATGTTTAACCCTAGAAATCAACTTTGTATTTCTCGATTTAATCAGTAGCAGGAATAATTTAATGCAAAGGAAACTTCATATTATTATTGCTAACAAAGTTAGCATTTTTACTGCAAGTAGGAGCAAGTCTTGTTGGCAGTGGACTGTTTTGAAAAATTTCACATTAAAAAAAATAGTAAAAATTTTGCCAACCAATGCAGAATCACCTGATAGATTCGAGGACTGCCACTGTATGCATATAGAAACATTTGACAACATTCTTAAAGGCAGAAGGACGAAGTAACTGGCCAATCTAACTTCAGTGTATACATGGGTTTTCTGCCGTCACATACCTTCTCTCAGGAGATGTATTATCTTTGGGTTTGTTTTTCTTCCAACATTGGATCAGGAGAAAAGCAGATCCAATGTAGTTGCAGACTTAGGCAGAAGTTGCAATACTTAATCAGGTACATGAAGACAATGCATAAATTGCTAAAGTCAAGGTATAAAAATCACTTATGCTAAAAACACTTGTCATTCAATTAAGAATGTTCATAAAACCACCTGTCCTTCAACATACAGCATTTTTAAATTGTCTTAAGCTAATCCTTTTATCTCCACTCCGCTATACCAATCACATATTTCCAGTTGAAAACTTTGACAGTAATACTAATGCACAATAGAAAAGTAAAATAAAAACAAATGTCTATAAACTTAGAGCTATTAGAGACATCTTTTTTTTTACAACATTCCTCAACTTTGCCTTGAAGGTAAGCACACGAGGAGTCAAAGACACTGGTAGGTAAGCCGATCCACTGCTTAATTGAGCAGTTATGAAAAGAGTATTTGCCCAAATTAGTCCTCTGAGGGATGGGTTCAATTTTATGAGCATGGTCCTTCCTGCCATAGTATGATGGCTTTCTTAATCTGTTGCTGAAACTTGCTCTCGCTATGTCTAGATTGATGGGTAAGTAACAATTTCAACAAAAACCCTCCTTTATTTTGAAATTTTAACATGGAAAATACTAGTTAACCTGTTAATAACCCAAAATTAGGTTTATTTAGCAAAACTCAGGATATTGTCCAGTAGGTTGATTTTGTATATTTTTTCATGCATTGCCATTTTTCAATAATACCAATTCCTACCTCATAATTTCAATTTTTGAAGTACTTAGATTTGTATGGTGGAGTAGCTAATTTTAAAATAAACTAATTCAGCATCTTTCCAGCTGGGTTTGGCTGAAACTCTTTTAAGACCTTATGTTTTCCTGCTGTATTGCATGTCAAAGACATTCTTGGGTTGGTATGCAGGTGATGTCCTGAGAATATCCTCAGCATTTAATTCTTTTGCTTTTTACTTTGAGTGCAGCCCTTAGAAGGTATCTACCATGTAGGAGGCAGTTCGACTTTACTTTATAAATTGCTATTTGATGTAGGAAAAGTGGCTGAAATATTGTGTACTTAAGAGATTTTTTTCGTCATTTAATTGAAGAAAATTAATCGGATGAATGTGGAGAAACTGAATATTTCTCAGTGAATGCCTTTTTAATTATTGTATTACCTGACGTAAACTTGAAACTCAATGAAGATGGAATACATTTTTGGGAGTGTTATAACTAAAGAGGATTGCTGAGGGCAAATACCCCTTGTTAGTATTGAAGTTATTCGTTGTGTTACTACTGAATATTGAAGCTTTCAAATCTTTAGTTCTGAAAATGAAGTTTCTTCTTACTTTCTTCAGTTGTAGATTTTCTGGGGGAAGCAATTCTCTGTGCAAACCATACTAATCTTTGAGATGAGATTATGTTGTCATAATAGAAATACAGAATAATTTGTTGAATTTCTAAAAAAACCTATGTGTTGAAGAACTTAAAGAATAATTTTATTTCAGAATTTTAAGGAAATAGATTAAAATATGTATATTACCTTAAGTTGCATTTAACAGAGAAATATGTTTATATTTTCAAAAAGTCTTATTGAATTACCATAAGATGATAGAAAATATTTTGAAAAGGCAATAGAACTTCAGTCTGCATTACCTTAATTTAGAGCTGCAATATATCGTACCATTAAAAATAATGATAGGCATAAGAAATTCTTTTACTGAGTTCTATGCTATGCTTCTTTTTCTTACTTTTGTAATGAGGTTATGACACATCTAGTCACATACAGAACTGTTGTATTTCTTAACCAGAAATATTATTATACTCAAATGTATTTCCTATATGTGACATAATTCTTTTGTTTCCATTGCAGAATCATCCAGTTTTACCTTGTTACTGTTTAACCACTGATTTTTTTACTTAAATTATGATATAGATGAGATGGTCTCGGCCTTGACTTGGTGGTAAATCATTGTAAGCTATGAGAAAGAAACTTTAATATTAACAAACCACAATATTAAAGTTTCTTTCTCATAGCTTAAATTATGATGTCCAGAACAAAATTATGGCCTTATGAATTTTTTAACGTAAGATTCAGATCCCCGGAAACATGTATGCTATACTTCTACAACTAATATTTTTATTAAAACTCAAACAAAGTATATTCAATCAATTTTTTCTTCAGCGAATTGAAGTATAGATTATGAGATTTTAATGAAAATTATTTGAATTAATTTAAGGTAAACTAAAATTTATATACTTTTATTTGACATTTGTAGAAAGGATTTTGAATTGCATGGATTTAAGCACATGAATGAATTCTGCATTTTCTCATGTACACAGCCTTCAAGCCATTCTTTAATCAAGTCTGACTGATTCTGAGAAATCTCCTCTTTGCCTTACATGTACTTTTCCAATTTCATTTTCTTCATGGATTTGTTCATGTTCATCTTCGATACTTGTCCACCTTTCTGAGAACTTCTGCACCCAATTGTGGATTGCCTGACAAGACAGGCAATGTTCACCGTACATAGCCATCATTTCTTTTTGGATATCTTTTGTCCACAAAAACCGCACAACGTCTCGCTGTTCTATTGTGATACACGTGTTCATCTTGTAACTGCTGCTAGGTCTGCACAGTCATGCGCATACAGATTGTTGTGTATCATAATAAGACTAGATTGTGCAGATATCTAGCGGTAACATTTTCCCACACTTAATTAAAAAAGTTAGGTCGCAACTTGTATTTGTAACTTACTTATTGACTCGCCCTCATAGAAGATTTTCTTAAAATACCATTCAGTGAAAGAGAAGGTTCTGGATTCAAATTCCTCAAAACTGGGAAGGGAAATATAATCTCATCTCAAGATTGCATGGCGCAATTCTATAGGACTAAGTGTGTCCACTGCAGAGTACTATCCAAGGGAAATAAAGAAACTTAAGGATACTTACATGTAAAACCATTTCTTATTCTGTGTGACTTCACTTTTCTGCATTCTTCTTCACTTGGTAATTCGAAAAATCACTTGGCAGTTTTGAATTACAGTATCACTTGATAATTCCTTTCCTAGGAGATTTCTTTTCATCTATTTAAAATGATTTATAACTTAAGTTTGTTGTTCTACTGTGTAAAAAATTTAGTTAATCGAATCTATTTGTTTGCTTAAATTTCTGTTTAACATTTTATTCAAATTATTTCCTTATTGTTCAAATACATTGCCTTTAAACTTGATCTTGTTGTGTTGACTTACCTCACATTAGCCATTATTTACTCTCAGACTTTGGTATTGCTTTCAATGCAAGATATGAAGTGCTGGAGAGCAACTCATTGTTTTACTTAAGGAATTATTGTGTGGCACACTACAAACTTCAATAGTCTTTGAGCACTGTAAATTAAGAAAATATCACCTTAACTATTTTTTTTAAGCAAGAATACATTGAGACAATCTCCATTAATTATTGTGGCTATGAGTCAAGATGGGAGCTGAGTTTATTTTAATCTTTTATTTATAAGATTTTATTGAATATCCTGGACAGGAGCTGATGATATGTAGAGTTGAATGGCCAGAATCCATGATGGAATCTCAACTCTGGAGTCCAAAATGCCTTGACGGTTTGACAGTGGAAGAAATTTTAGTTAAGAGATGGGTTTCAATGAAAGAAAGGGATGCTGATGAAGAAGTCTCAGAGGATGATAAGAATTGTGAATTAAGAAAATAGTTAATTTGAGGAAAAATGTTTTAACCAATTATGAACTAAATAGAGAAAGAGAATTACCATCTACTTTATAATCAAATCACTAACTTATTTTAGAAAATGGAAAATGTTACCTATCTCACTCTCAATGTACAGTACAAATCAAATAAAAAGTACTTCCTAATCCCTGACTGTTTGATTTCTTAGTTGAAAATTTTATAACTTGTAAATATAGTAATTTGTAATATATAAATGTGAATTTTTCGGAATTGGATGTGAAGTACAAAACTAACATTTCAATCGATATATATTATGCACAAACAATAGTTTAAAATAGCAACTTAACAGTATGGGCATCATAGTGAATACTATTAAATCTAGCAAAAAAACATTTACTCAGAAAAAATCCTACCGATGTAGAAAATTGGCTAACTTTTTGATGCCTTTATAAATTCGCGGTGTTTCTTTAGCATTCCTGTCCTCCGATATTCGCTACGCTCACGCAAGTATTCTTCTGTGCATTCATTACGAAATCCCTCGTCATTATACCAATGACTGAGACAATCTTTCAAGCGGGTATTTTCCTGCCGACACTTGAAAACCATGGCCAAATTTGAATCTCGACAACACTCGGTAAAATCTGAAAAAGTCGAATGAGAGTAAATGAAGCTTAAAATGTATCAACCCATCGGACAATCACTGGAACAATCCGATTAACAGCCATCACGATTACAGTAATCAAGGTTTCATTACCTTTAACCTCCTGAGAGCACTTTTCTGCTTTCGCTTTGTCTCGCATTAATTTAGGTACCATGACCTCAAGCTCTACTTTTCTCAGCGATCTATCGTCAGGATCACCTTAGTATTTGAAGCGAAGAGTACGTTAGAAACATAATATAAGGAAATTAGCGCCGGGAAATCTAGTTACATGTTAGTAAAATAATACTACACCTTGGTTTGAAACAGAGATTGAACAAAGCAAGATGAATAAAGTATAGATCCAGCATAACTCACCAAGGCCATGAGGTCCAGCAGAAAATTTACTCGGCAGAACAGTACTTTCCATATTGTAATCAAACAGAATTACTTTTCCGGCAAGTACTCATATCGCACTTCTACTGTTAACTGTTAGTAACAGAGGCAGGATGGCAGGATGTGTCGACTCCTATACATTGACGGCGGAGCAAGTTTCCCCTACTCACCAAGTTTGGGGGAAGTTGCGCTAGGCAGCTCTGACGCAGTTTTACGCGGCAATTTAAGCAATACGGCTACTGGGTTACCGGTTTTGGTATTTCTACTTTTCAATTTATCTTACAACCAATTAAAGACCAAAGAAAAAACCAAATTGAAGATTACAAAGCATTATTTATTTGAATAATAGTAGAAATATTACATATTAAATACAAAACTGTGTCATACATAAAGGATTATTCAGCACCATCAAAAGTAAGACAAACTGCACATTGAAAGCTCCTGTTTACACTGGTGGAAATTGTTCCAAAATATCAATGGAAAGTTTAATCAAAATATTGGACCAATGCCAACGATAGAGCAAGTTGTCAAAATCCACTTAAAACTCTTTAAAGTTAACTTAAAAGTCACTTCATTAGATAACTAAGTCTCAAAGAATACTCAAAAAACAAAAAGATACTCTACACATGAATCACTGATATTCATCCACACAACAGAACATAACTGCTGAAATTTCCCAGCAGACATGCTAAAGCAAGCACCTTTTGAAGACGATGATTCTTTTTCCAGGGCCCATTTTCATGTGTGAAGAGTTTGAATTCGGAAACAGGACAAATATGACAAAATAGGGCAGTATTAATTTGCACATGGTGATCCTTTTCTTTAAATGCAAGGCTTCCTTCCTCAAAAAAAAATCATTGCTCAGGAAAAATTCTTTAAGAACTAGAAAGAAGAAAATTTTGTCAGCTTTCCAGTTCAGTAGCAAAATGAAAGCACAGGTATCAAAATGGCAATGTGAAACTTACAACTACTTTTCCATTAACTTGGAATCAAATAAGAGAGAAAATCCCAGCAGAAATGAACATGGGAAAAGTCTGACAGGATCTTTAACCCAGAATCTTTTGCATTCCAAGTTGCTGCAATACTAAATAAATCTATCAAACAAGAGGGTCCCAGATAGCCAAGTTAGCAATGCACTCGACTTCAGTGTAAGCAGTCTTGGGTTTGATTCCCGGTGGTGCCTACATGCAAAATGATCTCAGTTATCGATGCACTATTAACATTAATACTACTACTACCATCAAGGAAGAACAGACTGTTGTGCTGTTTTGGGAGACTTTGCAGGCTTCCTTCTACACCAACGTTACTCCTTCTCTTGTTATAACAAAGAAAAGAACAATAATGATCCATGAGAACACTTAAAACAGAATATAGAGACTGACCTGGAACAGAGAGAGTAAGAAATATAAGCAAAAGAGAAAAAGAAGATAAATTAGTGACTTGTGAAGGTATTTAGAAACACAGTAACATTTGCTTTTATGCTGTTAATTCATCATTACAAACTTCAGGAGACATGTATAACTTACCATCACCTTCCAGTCACTTGGCAACGAATACCATACATATCCACGAGAGAACTGTTTTACAGAAAATGGAGACTGGATTGGATCAGAGAGAGTAAGACATATAAGCAAAAAAGAAAACAAAGAGGAATTAGTGACTTCTGAAGGTATTCAGAAACAAACAAACATTTGGTTTCATGCACTTATTCAACCACCGTTTATAACTTATGTTTACCATCACTTTCTTCTCTTTCCTTGGCACCACCAAATATTGCCCATTTCACAGACACCTCAATGGTAGATTTCTTCAGATCCCTCCAGTGCTAGCTGCAAATTCTTACGAGTGTCATTGATGTAAACGAGCCACTTATGAATTTCTCATGAACATCCGAGTTCTGACAAAAGTCGACTCACGTCCGACATCTGTGAATGACATTAGAACCTCGGCGTACTTACCTAACATACAAGTGTTGGTGGACGAAATTCAGTATAAAAATGGCATCAAGTGCATCACCATGAGTAGAAGATACACGGCCATGTAAGCAATAAAACCTTTTTGCATGAAATGTATACTTTTTCTATCTCGAACAATATTTTCGATCTTATTTACCAAGGAGCGTTTTTTCAAACGGCCTACCGTTAACTAGTAAAGTGTTAATATTGCCAAGGGATGGCCTGAATATCACCCTGGACCCCTGGACGGAAATGTTATGTGGTGCCCTATTCGCTTTCTGAAACGCCCTTGGGTGCTCCGGCACCAAAAATGGTTGAGTACCCCGGGTGTAGCGTAATGATTTTTCTCCTAGATGTCCCAGGTTCCATCCTAGGACAATTCGTTCGGACGAATTTTCAAAAATTAGTTTAGGGTTTTTCCCATTAAGATACAACTTTGAAATTCATCACATCGATTGGAAATGTAGATTTCTATCGTATGTCATAAACATTTTGCCCAATTGGTCACAGGTTAGATGCGAGGACAAATCTAATTGCGCAAATAAGGGATATACAAGAAATCTTTTTCAAATTTTATTTTCTTGGCACTTAAAAGTGGTATTGCTATAATTTGGCAAATGGTTGAAACTAATGATTCTGGTTCTTAAACAAGTTTAAGTACTTCTAAAATGATCATTGATTGATTCGATGCCAGGGCACGTTAATTGCTACTAAAGAAGGAATGTATAGGCTATGCGGATAATAGTTTTATCTACTACCCATTTCGATTTTGCCTTGATAATGAAATGTTAGTCTTTTAGCAGCTTCAAAGCCGTAATAAAATTTGCCAAATACCGCAAAAGAATTGGCGTAAGGCAGTGGGTGTATTATTAACTTCCCTACAGATCATAAATGGTACTTCCGAATATGGTGTCGTCTTGAAAGCAGTCAGATAGAGAGTTGTAAATCTCCGCAAATTGTCGGTTATGCACGGCAGGCGGTGTATGACTGGTGGTGTATGGCAGTATGTCAGACGGTGTATGGTAAGCGGCGTATGGTAGGCCGTGTATGGCAATTTTTTTAGGGATGGCATTCATGACAGTAGTTGTATTGGGTGCGGTGTATGTCAGTAGGTGGATGGCAGTCGGTGTATGGCAGGTGGTTCATGATGCCTTAGTTAATCTATCTTAAATTAAGCTTGCAGTATGCAAGCATCTTTTACTCGTATATATAAATATCCGGAGAAGCGTCTATATAAAGAGATATACGAATAAATTATGCTTGCATACTGCAAGCTTAATTTAAGATAGATTAACTGAGGCATAATACACCACCTGCGACACACCGCATGCCATACACCGACTGCCATCCTACAATTGCAATTCCCTAAAGGAACTTTTGAAAATACGTCCTTCCGAATTGTCCTAGCGTCGAACCTGGGTCCACTAGGACAAAAATCTTTACAGAATACGATAAGCATGTATATCTTCTATCGATGTCACGAATATCAACAAGTAGTATATATCTGTGTGTACCGTGGGTACACCTTTTACTCTCATATGCTTCTAATTCTGCATTTTTTTTCAAAAACTGAGTGGTAGCTCTGCAGAAAATTGACGAAAGACATGCGCGTTAATCAGGCCACAGATACATGGGATATATCGGATATATGGTTAAGGCTCACTCATACACATCGTATATATCTGTCATGTTTGTGTTCTGTCCATTCGTGACGTGGTGGTGAATTTGTGCAAACCATCATCAGTGATGGAAGTAAAGTGAGTACCGCTCTATCAAATTTCTGCCTCCGTATCGGCTGATATCACATCCCATCTTCCCTATGACATCGTAACATTCGTGTATTATTTCTTTCAGACAAGGAGTTTGAACGTACTCATCCTTCTGCGATTCGGTACCACATTCTCTTAAATGTGAAATTTATCTAAATGTTACCTTTGAAATTTATGACAGTAGTTCCCTACATCCTTAAATGCCTTTCGAGGGTTTTGTAGTATGTATAAATACATAGTCCATGGTGAATTTTTTGTAATTAGTCTGTAAAATTTTTCCTTTCGCAATCTAAGCTTTGTTAGGCTATTTCTGTACAAATTATTTAGGTAAAATTAATTTAAGAATAGTTACATACTTTTAGGAACTTCAGATCTAAGAATGAAGATTATCGAAACAATATTGTGGCTTTCCTTGGTTTTGGGACAGAAGTTACCATCTTGATTTTGTCATTCTTTCAACCATGCTGCTGCTGTGAATAGAATCTATATTGATTCGTATAATACCAAATTTTCCGTACTATAATCAGATGTTGTCACGTTCTATCTGCATTATACGATCGCAGCATTGGTGAATAATTTCTCTCAGAGTAAGAGATCGTGCTCGTACTTCCGGCCTTCGGCGTGGTACCACTATCTTTAAAATTTTAAATGTAGGCTTTGCCTTTCTCTTCTTGACTGTTCGGCAACATCTTAAGATATCTTAGGTGTCAAAAATACTTCCGAGGATCTCCCTCGTTGAAAAAATATAGTTTAATAACGAGAAAATCTTTTAATATTAATCAGATCTTTCAACTGTTGCGGTGAATTCAATGTACAAATAGATATACTGTGGCACTATGGTTCCTCGAATACTGATGAGTTCTACATACGACCTTTTTTAACTCCATTTTGAACTTTAGATACGCACTCAGTTTCGAGAAACGAAACAAATTAACGAAAAATATATTATGGAAAATTAGGTTCGGAGATAAAAACTTTTCCAGTGACCAGCTGCGAATTGGAACGAAATGGTTTCGTGGATAGAGGTCAAAATGGAGTAAGAAAGAAGTTCGTATCACAGTGTATACTGCGAATAATTTGAGTAAAATCAGGAAAATAAATGCCAGAGTAAGTCGCTTCAAGAATTCATTTTCCCGCGAGCGATGTACTAAAACCGTGAAACTCTACCTCCGTAATCGATTGCGAAAGTAGAATCACGTTTCGTACACCCTGTTCTGTACGTCGAAAGGCAGCTTGCAGGTAAGTATGTAGATGTACCACTGTGTATTGATTCAGCAATTGGAATTAAAAGATTTAAGATTGTCTTGAAACATCTTGTGCATTCTTATTATTGCCATCTGCCATTTACTTTCTTCTTCCATTTCTAGATAAATGTTTTAAGTTGATAAACATCTTCAACGTTAGAATCTTCCTCTTTCATTCATTTCTTCTTTCATCCGATGATGTAATACTCCATCAGATATGATGTATTCATTCATATTCTCCTTCATTTTGCCATAATTGACAAGCTTTGCAACATAATCCTCTTGTTCTTCATATCTCAGAACAAGGAAAAACATTTTAAAAACAAAATTAAATTACATATTACATTTCAATTGTTACTTAGGGTAGAGATAAAAAGCCTGCTGTATGAATTTTTCTCATTTCTTGATAGCTTCATCCATAACTAATAAAAAAGTTTGCTATTATAAATTTTTGAGAAATAGTTGCATTTATTATTATATATATCATTGAAAGTAGAACTGAGAGAAATCTTCCCAAACTACCATTAAGCATTGGGAAACTGTTGTCACAGCTTATATGAACAAAAGGGTATTCACCTGTAGATTTCTATATATTTTTTAAAGTTAACTGTTATTCCTTTGCTTGGATCATTATAGACTGGTTTTGTATTTGGTGACCCAATGTTTTTGGGGATATTTTTGTCTTCAAAGTGTAGTCAGTGCAATTCAGTATATGTTCATGTTTTGTAAGTACAGGCTATTGATAAAAATATTGATTTTAATCATTGAATCTTTACCTAAAATTTGTTTGAATCTCAGTGGGGGCTCAGGTTGAAATGACCTTAGCTGTCAAAGCTATTAAAAATTACTAATGCCAGAATGTAGCAGTTTACAAGACCAGAAATGAGGCAACTTTAGAATGATTTCACTGGATGCATGATCAAAATTCCCACATGATTCATAATGCAATGTTACAATCTTTTGTGTATTATTTTTCATATCAACGAATGCTAAACAATCATATTATGGATTAATTCTATTGTTAGGTATCTGGATCTCAATTGAAATTGCAAATTTTGCTTTCACTATTGGAGTTTCAATATTGATCTCCTGTTTGTAAATGTCAAAGCAGTGTTATCTAAAGAGAGTTTACTCTGTAATGGAAATGTATTGATAAAATAATCAATACTGTCTGAATTTACGTTTCAAGATACATGCTAAACTTATAGTTACCTGCAGAGTATGAGTAAGCACCAGGCAAATGTGTGGCCCAAAAAATTCATATTTGAGATCCATGATGTTGATATGACTTGTTTATTCTCACCTTTAAGTCCCAGATGTGGTCCATCATGAAAAATTATACGAAGATCATTAACTACAGTAGAATTATGGCAATGAAAACTTAGGAATCATTTACTGAGCAGCCAATCTCTAGAGAAATTCAACTCTTATGTGCAAGTTTCAATTTACTTTAACTTTTCCAGGGAAGAAGATGAGGAGAAACTGGTCTCTATCCATTCTCAAGGGCAATTACAGCAATGCAACATGGAATTAATTGAAAAAGCAGAGGAGCTACCTGTTCCATTGAGGTACAATGATGGGAATGGGGTGGAACTGGAAAAAAACAATAAGAGGTCTGAGAGAAAATACCAAGCCAAGAGGCTGGAAGTGAAAAACGAAGAAGGTAACCTATATTATTAAGTAGTAAGTGTGTATGTATGTAAGTTTGCTGAAAAATCAAGAGCCAGAAGTACTACTTTCCAACTGTGCACTTTATAAGAAGTCAGTGCAGCACAGATATCAACAGCTACTTTTTATTTGCCTAGTGGTCCCCAATTCAGTCCCATTAATTTTACTCATACGAGGGTAATCCTAGAAGTATGTAACCTAACAAATGGTAAACCAAAACTTTGGGAAAAATATTTTTATTTCTCAACATAGCCTCCTTTTAGCTCAATACACTTCTCTCAGTGATACCCAATAGCTTTGAGGAGAATTTATGAAGTCAGTGATTTTTATTTATGGTTTGATTATTATGTTTAGTTTAATATCTTATTAAAATAATTCGAAATGTATACAATAAATAATTTTCTTTATGACTGTCCTATAGGAAGGGATTCCTCTGAAAAAAGGGGAAGCATTTTTTTTTCCTTTGCAATACAAAATTAGGAATCAAAAGGAAAAGTGTGTATGTCAAATGGATAATTTCTAGAGAGATGCTCTGAGACCATTTTGGGGTTTTATGAAGAGGGAAGATTTCTAAGACTAGATTAAATACTTGCCACAGTTAAGGGGGCTCCTGGTTTATCCCATTAAAAAAACGATTTTTTTATTGTTTTAAAAAATAGTAGAACATTTAAAGAATATACTGCAAAATTTTCAGATCTTTATACGTAATATTAACTGAACTACAGCCAATTTCTTAAGCCTATGCAGCTTCGCCTGGAGAGTGGAAGTGGCGGTCAGGTCTTCTACGGCTCTCTCTCAGCGGGTACTTTAGGAACAGATGTTTTATGGCTTAGACCCTTCATATTTTAAGAATACTTCGGGTGCCCTAAACATACAACTTAACTCTTAGGTGCAAATTTTGGCAAAATTCATGTTACATATTATATGTGGTGCCGATGCTGAGATACCATACTGATCTCTGAAATTCGGTTTGAAAATTTATGAGACCTCTTTTATTTGGTCATATGAGTCACAAATGTACCCTTTGTCTAACTCGAGATTTTGTTCCTGTAAACAACTGCTTTGACTACATGGTTTTGCTCTTTGGGGAGTTAGGAGAATGAAAAGAAAAACTAGCCTCAGCTCAGTGTCTCAAGTTTTAGCAGATTATATGATTGTTGGGTATTCTTGTATTCTTTTCCACACTATTTATATTTTGAGGGCATTCGTTTCTTCTCTCTCTCTCGTAATAAGAAAGGTCCAGAGATACCTTGATGTAATAAAAGTTAGGCGCAGTATGATTCGTTGCAAGGGTTCTTCCGATTCTTCTTTCTAA
Source organism: Ladona fulva (assembly GCA_000376725.2). Taxonomy (NCBI): domain Eukaryota; kingdom Metazoa; phylum Arthropoda; class Insecta; order Odonata; family Libellulidae; genus Ladona; species Ladona fulva. The sequence continues at coordinate 70,281 of KZ309147.1, read as the reverse complement.
GTGAAGCCAGTCTTAGAGAAAAGTTTGGATGTTTCAGTCATAGTTTCTCGTGTTTTTAGTTAAACCTTACAATTCCTTATCCGAGAGGAAGAAAGAACCAAAGTTTTCGTGAAATAAGACCCCGAAACGTAAGTTTTACGGCAATCAATATGCAGAGAAAAAAGAAGAAAAACTGGTAGAAAGTGCAACTGATAGGAAACTGTAAACTCTTACTAATGAAAGCGTGGGTTGTTATCCTATGCATTTTAGCAGGATTATAGAATTTTCAACATTTTTCGGTGCACTTGCAGAAAGACTTATTGGAGAGCATATACAAAATACCAATAAGAGATCAACTATTTGGTGCCTGGTTCCTAAACGCCCTAATTCCAGCAAAAAATAGCGAAATCGCTGCCTACATAACTGCATATGTTTTATATAAAGGTTACTCTGCTGTAACTAACATAATGGAAAAATTAGACATAGGAATGGAGCAGCTCCATCAAGATTAACGCCGACATTTATGACCGCAAGAGGTTGGCGAGGCAGCAGCGCCGTAGCTTGAGCAGTGCGATGGAGGCTCGAATATTCGTAGAGAAAAAATTGAGCTAAATGATTGTTATAAAGAGTGCTAAAAGTTTGCTATATGCACTAGGTATACTAGATAAGAAGTAAACAATCGTAAGGTTATTGTTTATCGTAGACATTCATAACAAAAACATTAAACTCGTTTTTCTCGAAACTGTTTTTGAAATTGGTGTGCACGATAACTCAAAAACTATTTCAACTATCAAGATTTCCTTTTGCATGCCTTTTGAGCATTATATTATCTATTAGGTGAACCTCAGATATTTATGGATTTATTAATTTAAACAATTATTATTGTTAAAAGTGAAGGAAATTTTTTCATCAAAATCAAAATTTTCATTTTAAAGAGCTGGCATTTTCATAATTTGAAAAAATTATTTAATTTTAGAGGTTCATCGAATAGATAATTTTATATTCTATAAGAAAAAAATTTGTTTTCAAAATTTGAACGGATATTGTAGACGCTAGAATGCACACCAATTGGCAATGCCTGTGCGAACGCCGTGAAGACATCCTACAATATAAACGATACATTTAGTTGATCTTTAATGAAAAAATGTTTGTCATACTCTCAAAGGTATAATATAGGTATGTACTAGCTTAGAAAGCTGTATATTTTACTGTTTATCTAAAAGAAATTTCCAAAAAAACTCTTAAATTTTGCCCTTCTAAACCAGGCGCCCCCCTTAAATTTATTTCTCTATATAGTCTCCTTTCAACTCAATACATTTAGACCAGTGATATTCTCACTTTTTCAAGCCATCCAAAAAACATGTTTTGTCGAACTCTGCAAAATAATGTTGCGGCGATGACTTCCTTGTTTGATGTGAATCGCTTTCCCCCAAGCCATTTTTTCATGTTTGCAAACTAAAAGAAATCACATGGGGCAAATCTGGAGAATCAGGTGGATGAGGTAGCAATTCGTACTGTAATTTGACCAGTTTTGCTGTGGCGATTACTTACTTACAGACTTACAGATTACAGAGTGAGCTGGTGCATTGTAATGATGGAAGAGCACTATTTTCTTAACCAAATGGGGTCATTTTTTCCTCAATTCAGCATTGAATTGGTGCAATAAATCAGCATAGTACTGCCCTGTGATTGTCCTTCCATTCTCCAAATAGTCAGTGAAGATGATGCCACGCGAATCCCAAAAAACAGTAGCCATGACTTGTCAGACCGAATCTCTGACAATTCATTCTGTCTTCTAAACTCTCCCACCCAATTACTTACCCAACATTTCCGTTACACTTGCAGATCTTTTAAAATTATTATAACGTGCTGCTGTTTTCTGCTCCATCTCAACTTCTTTAATCAGTCCTACTGCCTGGGGGTCCCATGCTATTGTGCCATATTCCAATATGGGCCTAACTAATGATTGATATGCGATCTCTTTTGAGTTTGCAATTCCTTTTCCTAATGTCCTCATAATAAAGTGTAGTGCTCTGTATGCTTTAGCCACAATGTTGCTATTATGTGGTCCCCATTGAAGATCCTTTGTTAATGTTACTCCAAGATATTTCGTATCATATCTTTCTGACAGGACACTCCCATTAAACATGTATTCCCAAAGTAAGGCATTCCTTTTTCTGCAGAATTGGATAAGATTAGTTTTTTCTGTATTTACGGTCATTTTATTAGAGTCAGTCTAAACAGCAATTTTGTCTTGTAGAAGAAGACAATTATCTAAACTGTCAATTTCTTTGTAATCCAAGCAATTGTCAGCAAATAGCCTGATTCAGCACTTCAGATTTTCTGCCAAATCATTAATGTATATTTAAAAAAGTAACAGTCCTAAAATACTTCCCTGAGGAACGCCATCTCCGCCTCCATAGACAATTTACTTCCAACTCTAACCCTTTGCGAGTGGTGGGATAAAAATTCACTTATCCATCTGGCTTACTTCTAATCCCACATGTTTAAATTCTTTATTTCTTCCTGTTCTCCGTGTTCCTTAGGTATTTATACAAGTTACCCTACCCATTGTTTCTCATGGATTTCTCTTAGGAATTGTCCTTGGCTTTGGTTTTCTCTTGAATTAATTCTTTATATGCTTCCTTGTATTTCTCTTCATAATCCACACCTCTATGTCTTTGATGATAAAGTTTCCTGGCCTTCCTCTTTAACTTCCTAATTTCGTGGTTATAATACTCTGTGTCAGGATTACTTCTAAGGAATTTTTTGGGAACAAATCTATTGGTTGCCTCCAGCAAGATTGATTTAAATTAATCCCAAATTTCATTGACACTACTTCCATTGCTAGCCCATTCCTGGAAATTGCAGGTAAGAAAATTCTTGAAACCCATTTCGTTAGCTTTGCCATATAATCACACACTCTTCTTTGCTTTGTTCCTTTTGCATGCTTCCCAGATAATGTCCATGACCATGGCTCTGTGATCACTTATTTCCTCGACTACTTCAGCATTTATTAATAAGTCGCTTGGTCTTATCAGGAACACGTCTAAAATATTTCCATCTCTAGTGGGATTGTCAACTTCTTGTGTTAGGCCCCAAAAGGGTGTTTACACACTTCTGACTCTCACCCCCCATCGCCGCCAGCCCTTCCCACACCAATTATGGCAAGTTTAAGTCTCCTGCTACAACAATTGGCTTATTGTTTCTTGTCCCATCACATGCTATCTCGACTAACCTGTTCAAGACTCCCAAACAGGCACCCAGTGGTCTGCATGCCACTAAAACTTCTTTCCTTTCCTGTAGTTAATCTTCACTGATAGAATATTGCTCTCTTCATCCACTAGGTTTATGCTTGCTTCGAATTCTTTTTTTTTAAAGGAAATACACACCCCTCCCCCTTTAGTTTCAGTACTCCTATCCCTTCTAAATGTATGAAATATGTTTGTAAAAATTTCAGAATCTTCCTTTAGCTATGTTTCGATGCAAACTACAATATCAGGCTTTATATTTATATTTCAAGCAATGAGTGGAATTCTAGTACTTTGTTGACTAAACTTTTACAATTTACTTGTAGGAATCTAAGATAACTGTCCATCTCAAAGGCTTCTCCATCAGCTGTATTTGAAATATCCACTACTTCACATTCTCCCCCCACTATTTCACTTCCTACTTCGATAGTTTTCTCTCTTTTCTCCAGAATTTCACATCCTTTCACAACACTGCCAGATTTCCCTGTTGTTTCACCTTCTCTTGCTATGAACCCTACTATCTCCTCTGTCCCCTATTAGTTTCTCTTCTGTGATAATGCTTGTCACCTTTGACTCACCTCTGGTTCCTTCAATTAGTTACCCTTAAGGTGTTTTACTACATCCTCTAAAAGTTTACCAAATTTGCAACTTCCTTTCTGATTTATGTGTAGACCGTCACATCCTTAGTCTTTTTCTGATAACCAGCTATTAGAATCAACAAAGTGTATCCCCTGATTTTCACAATCCCAGTCTAACCCGTCGTTAATATAATCAATTACTGCTCTAGCAATATCCCTCCTTCTTATCACTCCTCTTACTATGATCTTGGCTTTGTTGAATCTCTTTCTTGCGGTCATGCACAGGTCATAAACTAGCCCCTCAACATGGTCCGGTTTCTCTTCAGACTTGATATTATTAGTCCCTACATGAAGCATAACTACCTCCTTCTTCCTGTCGTCACTCATTTCCTCTATTTTCTTCTCCAGTTGCTACGCATGGATCCCTGGATAACATTCCATATTAACTCCTCCCCTTCTACATATATCACCAGCGTATTGAATCATCGAGGCCCTTATAACAATGCACATGCCATTACCCTTGGTTTTGTTGATTTTGCTTTTGCCAATCATTATCAATTAGTGAAAATAAGTTATACCACTTTATTTCAGCATCAATAGATCTTTCTGCTTTAGAATGCAGCTCCTTGTGGAAGAATAAAAAGCATAGCGGTTTAAAGCCCAAAGGAACGGAACATGAACAAAAAATCCTCGTTGGAAGATCTGATATTGTGAGGGAAAGAATTGCCTTCCTGAGGAGGATGAAGGTTCTCTGCCAGTGTTTTATTTGGATGAGACCTGGGTGAATCAATAGTACTCCCACAGATGGTTTGGGATGTATGAAGGAGGCTTAAAGGTCTCAATTGGAAAAGGAGGGTGATTAATTACTTGTTATGTGGGTTTGGCTGAGGCTGGTTTTTTGAAAGAATGCAAATTTGTAAAGAGAACTAAAAGAAGTGGTAATGGCAAATATTACAGGAATATGAATGCAGCAGCATTTACTAAATGGCAAGTTTCAGTATTTATTACCTCTTTCACAAAGTAATCAAATCACTTGTTTGATGTAGTTTTCCAAGATAAGTTCAAAAATTATGAATTTTTTTATGGTATTTTTCAAAACTGATAGGTTTGAGAGTTCTTACAGCTTTGAAGGATCAGGAGAATAAAAACTCCTTATCATTCAGTGTCATAAGTAAACTGCCTTTGTCAAACATGAAAAAAGCTGAAATACAGAAAAGGCTGGCTGACAGCTGTGATCAGATGAGGGTGGAATTGGTTGACATGAGAAAACCATCAAAAATGATCATCTCCACCAAACAGCTGACCGTCATTATATTGTAAGGCTCCCGTCATCATAACCAGTACAATCCTATAGAACTCATCTGGGCATCCTGATAGTATTTCTTAGATTTTAAGTGTTATCTTGTAGATAGCATAAGAGAAGAAAGATGGGTTTCCTATGTTATGCATGCAGAGCAGCTCCAGGAGGATGATTTTCGGAAAGAAATAGCCAAATATTACATCCTAGAGCCAATCGTGATTAATTTATCAGAAGATTCAACTGATGATGATGGAGAAAACAATGAATCTTTTGATACAAATTTTACTCAATTAATACTTCCAACACTGAGGGTAAATTTTCAATTTCTGCCAGTGACTGAAATTTATTTTCGTGGTTATAGATTATCTTTGTATTCCTTACCATCAATTGACCAAATAAAAACAGAAAAACATTTCTTTACTTCAATTTTTAATATTTAAATTTGGACGACGATCGTCATCCGCAGTCACCGGTGAGCAACTCCTTGATGCAATGTGTGGTTACATAACACCCCATGATTTTCCCTTTGATGGAATTTGTCGATGTTCCTTAGCCATTTTTAGCACAAACTGTTCACCAAACTTAAAATACCATAACAATTCACCTTCATATTTGATATACTTAGACAACAGCTGAAATTAATGTGCACTTTAATATTTCTTTCCCCAAATTTTGATAAAAAATTTCACATCACATTTAACAAAAAAGTCCATAATCATTTTCTTCATGTTTTCAACGTTATCATCGGTTGTTAATGTGCTGGGACGTCCAGGGTGCTCATCATCTTGAGTCTTCACGACCCTCTTGAAAATGTTTGTACCACTTGTAAACTCTCGTTTTATTCATTGAACATTCACCAAAAGCAACATTCAATATTTCCAATGTGGTGCAGCACTTTATTAAATTTCTAACACAGAATTAAATGCAAATTCTTTGTTGCATTTTGCGTTTGCAGGCTGTTGGCAATGATTGCATCGCCATGATTGCATATACAGTGAAACCCCTCTACAAGGGACAGTCTCGGGACCTTGGTGATCGTCCATTGCTGAGGGGTGTCCACTTAAGAGGGGCGTTTTTTAAACTCTCATATAACTTAAAGAAATTTATTTCCTGGATAAGTAAACAATATAATTACAAATAAACTTGCACACTTGATGTAATTTATATGTATAAGCATTAAACCAAAACACAAAATAAGTTATAATCTAGTAGATTAATGTTGGTAATTTGCATAAAAATTATAATTCAGGCTTATGATTTACATTTTATTCTCGAGAATCAAATTTATTCCTTCTAAAATATGAAGGGATCTCAGTTTGTTTCTTCTCTTTCGAAATTAAAATTTGTTGTTCGTGATGGATTATGGCATCGCATATGATACAGCCTATGATGTCCTGCTTCCTATCGTAAAAGTCTTTTAATTTTTTCAGATTATCTAGGCCTTCACAATAAGTTTTAATGCTGTCGGCAGCTGACTTGATCATCCCTCTTTAACTTTGTTTGGGTCATTTATTTCCTGGATAGATTTCAAAATATATTTTACTTCCAAACTGGTATCTTCTGTAGTTAGTTTTTCGTCTATCTTTGAGTACTCACAAGCTTCCATACTCATATTAGACAGTTTTATTAGTCCACCGAGCTTTTCTGTTTCTTCATCTACTGACCCACTATCCATTTATACTTCATCCATTTCTTTGTCTTTTGTGCCGCTAGGGAAACCAGCTTTCCTACAACAATTCTTAACTGTTGCAGGCACCACGGCATTCCAAGCGTTCTTGATCCACATGATCGCCAATAAAACATCAATACTTCTGGATAAATCTTGAGCAGATGAATGTTTTTCTAAGTTAGCGATCAAGTGACTTACAACTAATTGGCAATGCTTTACTTTTAAATTCTGTATAACGCCTTGATCCATAGGCTGCGATGTCGAGGTTATGTTCGGAGGAAAGAAGACCAATTTTACATTATCTAACTCAAGGTGAGGTTGGGATGTCGCATTATCCAAAAATAACAATATTTTTCTCTTAACATGATACGATAAAACAACCCTATTTCATCAGCGTTAAAAATGTTTTCACGAGCATACCCTTCAACTGAAAAGGAATTCTTCACTGGTTATCATCCGGGTAAGTTCGTGGTTATTCACCGACGTTTCGGCATCGACCACTGATGCTATTTTCAAGGAATTTTCAAAACCATTCCTTGAAAATGGCATCAGTGGTCGATGCCGAAACGTCGGTGAATAACCACGAACTTACCCGGATGATAACTCGTGAAGAATTCCTTTTCATTATTCATCGGGAAAGCAGCAAATCTTATTTCACATACCCTTCAACTATTCCTCTAATTTTTTATGCTCATTCAGTTACTGTATCTTCACTGACTGATGCCGGTTCGCCACAAATAGCTTTGAATGTTATTTTATGACAGATTCTGAAGCGGTCTAACCACCCGTTGGACGCTTTAAATGCACCAACATTCAATTCCTGAGCGATTTCTAAGGCTTTTTCTCGAATCATAGGACCCGAAACCAGAATTTTTCATGACCGAATTCGTCGAAACAACTCAAAAACTGCTTTATCAATAATAGCACCTTCGCCGACCTGAAATACATGGCTCCTTTTATCCAAAAGTTCATTTTCACGGAAAAATCTCAGAAGTTTGTTTTTATTTTTTAATATTCCTGCGATTTTATTTTTTCTAACTTTAAAGTGCTCAGCAAGAACCCTCACAGAAGATTTATTGTCTTCGTAGCAGTTAATAATCTCTACATTCTCTTATAAAGAAAGAAACTTCCGCAATGCCATCTTATGGAACTGAAAGCCTCAGGATCGACTGTGATGGAAACGTATGTAAGGGGACCACGTCCCATTGTAGTATGGAAGTAACACTTTGCAGCGAATGTACGCTAAGATAGCAAAATCGTATTAAGTAATGAATTTGTGTCATATTGATAGACTTTTGGAACTGAGTATACCGAGCTCCATTCTACAGATCAAGGAGTGTTAGAGTGTCGCAAGGACATCGGGTATTGAAAGGATTTTGGTTGTAAAATCAGCTAAGGTGTCCGTTAGCAGAGGTTACTTAATTTCCAGGGAGCAAAAAGTTAGCTGTCTGTGTCCGCTTGAGAGTGTCCGTTGTTGAGGGGTTCAAAATGTACGTAAAATGCAATACTTCTGTTCGGGACATCATGAAATCGTCCGTTGGGAGGGGTGTCTGTTGTAATGGGGTGTCCGTTGTAATGGGGTGTCCTTTAGGAGGGGTTTTACTGTACGTAAAATATTTCTGTTTTTGCTATTTGATGCTTGAAAGATGTTGCTGCACTTGCATATATTCTTTGTTAGGTTCATGCAAACCATAATGGAGAAATAAATTAGAGAATATTCATAAAAAACTATCCCTTTCGTTGTAGTGGTACTCGGCAATAAGAAGTGATACGAAAATCTTCTCGGACATAATTTTAGCTTAATCCTTTATCTTTGAATCCAGGCACTTCCAAGTATGTAAGTATCACACAATTTCAGTAATTGTGTAATTTGAGCAACATGTCCAGCGCATTGCACAGCAAATAGATCGAAAGAGCTTCGGCGCTAGGGTACGTAGCCCCTCTGCCTCCCCTCTCCCACTCTTGGTGGAGTACTCTTCCTCTCCTCATAACGGAAGAAAGGGATTTAGAGGAAAGGATCTTTTCTGAGGCTCTGAGAACCTTCTTCTTCAGAAGAAAGCAGAGGCGGTCTTTGGAATATCGGCAAATGTTATGCAGCTGATTCTTCTGTATACCAGCACAACTCCATTTCGTGGTTAAAGATCACAAAATACCATTTGCTGTTTTTGATAATTAAGATTGATTGCATTACCCCATCACAGAATACCTACTTGCATGCTCATTCAGACAAAGGTAGAAACATCATCGGATGCCAATAAAGGGACTAGTAAAACAAATGGGGACATACTACATAAATAGAGAAAATACGACTATACAGTGGAACAGTGAAGTATCTGCTAGAGAACATCTTCCTAAAGTATTTTTATGGGAAAATTCATGAACTCGAATTCAACAATTGCTTTCCTTGTACCCCTGTATAACCTGTACCTTATACCCCTGTATAACAGTTTTTCAAATTCCATTTCTTTAATCATGTACTTTGCATATTGAATAGAAATTTTACTAAATGTAGATGTAGGATCCAATTTTAGCACTGACAAAGAGAGGCCACGAAATATGCTCCGCCGATTTGAACGAAATATTTTTTTTGTGATAGAGGAGATGAAATGTAGCAAAAGTGAAACGGGGTTCTTGCAAATGGGCCTTAGGTTTTTTAATAAATTATTTTCTTTTCATAATTTTAAGCCAGTTAAGCCTATTGTGGAACGTGTTGGTGCGTGGTTAGAGGCCATTAATTATGGATTTTCGGGAACCTATAATGTAGAAACCCTAATTTTCAACCTAGGTTTTCTTTGAATTCAGTTTCTATTTTAATTAGAATGAATCAATTGTCACACGCTCAATTGTCACACGCTCAATTGTTGCGCGCTCAATTGTAGCGCGCTCAATAGTCCAGAAACCAAGTGTGGGACGATTACTTTGTTTTCTAATTGACGTTGATGCGGTGAAATGTAGCAAATGTGTAATGGGGTTCTTTTTTATTTATTTTTAGTTTATTTTTAATAAATTATTTTCTTTTCATAATTTTAAGCTAGTTAAACATATTGTGGAACGTGTTGGTGCAGTGGTTACAGTGTTGGATTTACACGTAATCCGGTTAGATACATTATTATTTTCATTCTTATTTTTTTCCATTGAATTAAGAATTTTATATGACTGTATGTAATCACTCATTGACGGCCAAAAAATCATTATTTGCATTAATATATACGATTGTAACTGCGACTCATGCCTCGGAGACGTGTAGCAACAGGATAAAGGAGCTAGATTGCTATCAATCGCTGCAGATAAGAGTAATTCAAATCTTCACTTGTTTTTCCATGGCTACGTTAGAAGATGAACACCCCCGAATAGCGGTGAGCATCATGAAAGAAACTTAAAAATTGAAAGGTCGCGGTCGCTAGCCGTCGACAGGCAAGTGACAGCATGGGGGCAATAAAATAAGCGAGCTCAATTCCAGTGTGATTTCAAACCTTACGTTAAGGAATATTTTTTTCGGTTCTTCTCATTGGTGCCTAAGCGATAATGCCCACTCGCTCTTCTAACCCGATTATTTTCCGACGAATATTGCAATTTACGCACATGTTTAAAGGTGTTGGTATTGTCACGCCTTGATAAAGATCAGATAATTTATTAAAGAGAGTTAAATCGCCGGCCAACAATTATTGATTGCCAGGATAGTATATTGTAGAAACTCTAATTTTTAACCCAGATTATCTTTGCATTCAATTTCTAATTGAATTACAATGAACCAATTGTCACGCGCTCAGTTGCCACGCGCTCTATTGTTGCGGTAACAAGCTTGGGAAGCTTACTTCGATTTTCTAACTAGTAAGTTCACGGAGGAATATCATACGGAAAACTTATAAAGAAATATTTATTAGTACTCACCAGCTTGAACGCTCATGTGCTTTTAAGTGTCGCAAAGAATCATTTTGAGTTCTGTAATTTATTTCGCCAGCAATGGATAATGCTGGTTCTTCTAGTGCGAGCCGTTTATCCAAGGAAGAATATTCTTCAGTGAGTATTAAGGATTTTTCGAAGGCGGATGCAACTGGTACAGTAAAATTTTTGCAAGGTAAGCTTTAGAGGTGCTTATGTCTGTATTTTTTTCATATAATGAATGCTGTGAAATACATTTTTATCTTGAAGTTCATAGTTACTTCAATAAATATTCTATATTACTTAATCTGTGGCCTTAAGAGTACGAGATAGGAACAAAGTAACACATTCATACACCGCACAGTACGCTATCACCGCATCAGGAAAATTACTACCACAAGTGTTTCTATGTTTGCAGGAAGTTGACGGTAGTTTGGGTCCTAATGTTCGAAGAAATGTGGATCGGTTAGTGGAAAAATTTAAAAACGTTTTTGTAACTTGTTCAAAGTCAGGGAAATTATCAACAGATATTTATAAAGTGTTTTTGGAAAATGTAGTGAAGCCATACGTCTCATCCAATCAATTTTTGCTGATATTTGATTCATGGAGCGGCCAAACGAATCCGTCAATTTACGACGAACTATTTCTTGATGAAGACAATATCCCAACTTGTAAGCTAAAGATAATTCCAGCAAAATGCACAACATTGTGCCAGCCATGCGACGTATATTTTTATCGCCAAGTGAAACAGTTCATCGCGAGGCTTCAAAACAGTACTTATCTCATACAGGAGAAACGTGAAATAAGCTCCAGGGAGGACGAAATAAAAATAAACTCCCTCATACACAATCAGCTGTCTTCACCTCGCTTCAAAGACATGATACAGTATGCTTGGTACGCCTCCAAATTCTGAAACTAAACATTTTTTTCAAAATAGTGCCATACAGTCCGGTGATTCCTATAATTTGAATTAAGTTAATTTTTTTTGTAAATTTTTAATTGAAAATATGATTCTCTAGGAATACGTGAAGTTTCAAATACTGCAAAAAATTAAGAGAATACGTGACAATACCAACACCTTTAAAAGATGTGCGTAAATTGCAATATTGGTCGGAAAATCGAGTTAAAAGAGCGATTGGGGGTTATCGCTTAGGCAGCAATAAGAAGAACCGAAAAAAATAAAAATCCTTTGCCATAAGGATTGAAATAACACTGTTATTGAGCTCGCTTATACTATTATTTACATTTATCCAGCCGCGGTGACGAAGTGATTCCTCCGAATAATGGCCGGTGTAGGATTCCAATACTAAGGTCCCGGGTTCGAATCCCAGCAAACCGGATAATTCCGATTAGGGAATGGTTGTGTGTGTTTGTGTGCAAAATTTTTACTGCACCGGTTGCATCCTCCTTCGAAAAATCCTTAACAGTCGCTGAAGATTTTTCATCCTTGGAGAAATGGCTCACACTACAAGAACCAACATTATTCATTGCTGGTTAAATATATAATACTACTCAAAAGGATTCCTCGCAAAACTTAAAAGCACATGAGCTTAGAAGCTGGTAAGTACTATTAAAGATTTCGTAAGATATTAGATAACAAAGTAATTGTCCCACGCTTGGTTTCGGTACAATCGAGCGAGTAAAATTACGGAAAAAAATAATTTGTTAAAAAAAAACTAAGGCCCATTAGCAAGAACCCCGTTACACTTTTGCTACATTTCATCTCCTCTATCACAAAAAAAATATTTCGTTCAAATTGGCGGAGCATATTTCGTGGCCTCTCCTTGTGAGTGGGATATTCCCAATGGTCTCTTCTCAGGGAAGAACTTTAGATATAAAGTCGCTTGACGGTGACCTTTATGAGCAAACTCATGTTACAAAACATATCAAATTAATCAGAGTTGCAATGAAGTGTTTTGTTGGATTTTGAGCATAATCTTGGATAGATCATACATTTCGATGAATTCCAACCTTTTTCGTTTAACAATTTGTTATAAATCCATTATGGTTAATCTAAAAGATTGCCACATTGTATGTGTTCAGAATGACGAAAATTAAAAAATAAAAGAGGACAATGTCTTTGCTCCAAAAGTTTATTGTATTCAAGCTATGACTGCAAAAATACGACGAGAATACAGTAATCAATCATTCAACAAACTTAGCAAGATTCACATCGATGTAACACAGCAATAGTTCACATGCTGTTTAATTATCCCATCTTCAGCTGTAGCGAAATTAAGTAACTATTATATTTTCAGGTTCAGGTTTCAGGATCTATTCTTATTTTCAGGTTGAAAGCACGTTTTCGTATATTGAAGATCTATGAAAACGTTCCCTGCTCTTTTTTGATGGGCAAGCAATAATAAGTTTTTCATCCCGCTTAAAACACTATCATGGTTATATCGAGATTTTTCACTCAGTACTCTGAAAAGCGGTTTTACTGCATGAACACGATGTTGATTGTTATAGTACATATATTGGTTAATTTTATTGTCATAAATATCTTGCTTCTAAAAATTAATAAAACAGTAACTTCTCTCACAATAAGTAACAACTGACTTAACTATTATTATTACTTATAACTAACTTAATTATTATTTAATTTTGCATTCCTCTAAATAATAAATTTGTCTATATAATTTTTCATCACTAAGAATAGTGAATAATGTAAGGCTTAAAATGGTGGTTTCAAATGATGTAATATTTTTCTGCACCTGAAGCAGAATAAAAGCAAGCTTTCTTTTGAAACTATGCAAACAATTATTCAGAAATTACATAAATGTTATGTTGAATTTATTTTCCCTAGATAAATGAGAACTTATTTATTTAAAATAGTGGCTACTTCCCGTTGAATGTATGTCCATTACTAAACTATATATGTGTATGTATGTACTAGTAAACGTCCCTGTCAAGCATGACTGGACTTCATTTAGTTTAAAAATATATCTATTATCGTATATATCTGGTCATCATTATCATTTTTTCTCACTAGCGACGTCATTCTGGAAATAAAGTACATTACACTCATGTGACTCGAGTTTTGGCACGCACTTAAACACACACACTTCTTGCAGATTCATTGTTGTAACACAAACAAAGTCAATTATGCAACAATGGTATTTTTTCAGTACTTCTGAGTCAGCAAGACGTATACAGATAAACGTTTAAAACAAGTTTACTTGTACGTTTAAGTATAGATATACATGTATGTGTGAATGTATGGTAATTTTTGCATGCGCTAATTACAAAGTTTATTACAATTACTTACTGCAATTGTTGTTATGTATGCTATTCCCAAGTTAATTGGAACAAATTGTAGTTAGCAATTGAATAATAATTATAATTGAAATTAATTGGAGAAATGAAGATTGGGGAAATACAGTATAGTATAAATAATTATGTAGAAGAGTATTTTTGATAGTAGATTCTTACATTTCATAGGATATTAATCTTTATTTCAGGAGAGCATCAAACAGAAGTGGAGAGTATTTGTGAGGAGAATGAAGAAAGGATTATGAATAGTAAAATGGATGTTGAAGAAGGCATAAAGAAGAGTGAAGGAGATGAGGAATTTGCAGTGTTTATTAAAACAGAAGCTGTAGAAGTGGAAGTTAGTGAGGGAGAGTGTTTTGGTTGTGACCATTTCGGAGAAGCAGAGTGTGAGTTGAAAGAGGACATTTACAGTGGGCATCCATCTCATTTTTTAGATGAGGAGGGAGCAGAGATGGAAAATAAAAGTGAAAAAGAAGATTCTTTAAACTGTACTTTCTGCCTGAAAGAATTCAAATACAGATATAGTCTAGTGAGGCATTTAAGAATTCACACTGGAGAAAGACCATTTAAATGTAATTTATGTGCATATAGCACTCCGTACAGCTCTGCGTTGAAGTTGCACATTCACAACCACAGTAAGGAGAAGGCATATAAATGCAGCAATTGTAATTACAGCACTTCTTACAGTTCAAACTTAAGGGCTCATATTCGAATACACACTGCGGAAAAGCCTTTTAAATGTAATTATTGCGAATACAGCACTTCGGATTGTTCCGCTTTAAAGACTCATCTTCGAAGGCATACTGGAGAGAAGCCTTACAAATGTAGTTATTGTGACTACAGTACTTCGTACAGGGCATCTTTAAAGACCCACATTCGTAGACACAATGACGAAAAGCCTTATAAATGTAATATATGCGAATATAGCACGTCGTATAGTTCACATTTGAAGTCTCACATTCGCACACACACTGCCGAGAAGCCGTATAAATGTAATTTTTGTGAATACAGTGCTTCGGAGAGTTCACATTTAATTAGACACAATCGTAAACATACAGGTGAGAAACCATTTAAATGTAATATTTGTGAATACAGAACTTCAGATAGTTCACATTTAAATAGGCATATATATCGTAAACACAATGAAGAGAAATCATTATAAGTACAGAATCTGTTTAAATTTAGTAACTTATATTTATGAACACTGTGGTAGAAAACTATTTAAATGATATAATTGTGATGATTCTGCAAATTGGAAGGTTAATTTAAAGAAATCTGTGGTAATATACGAACTGAAAATATGTTAATGCTCTGTGGAATATTCTCCTCTTGGAGAAAAGCTTATAGAACAGAAACTGTTTTACTATTATGATTACTTGTCTATATTGTAAAATATCTTGTCTCATAGAGAGAGAGGGACTGAAATATATTATAAGGTACTGTCTATTCAAATGATAATCGGGTTTCATTGTTATTATTTTGCAAAATACAAAGAAGATCTTTTGATATTCTTGTTCTTTTCTAATTCCTTATCAAGTTCCTTTAGTTAAGTAAATGAAAGTTACATAATTCTTTATCCTGAACCAAAAGACAAATTAAAAATTCCATTCATCAGGTTATGGTAACAGGACCGAAAAGTAACCTATCTCCATTAATAAAAGGTAAGTTAACCTAAAGATTTGTCTGCTAAATATTAGCACAAGAAAATGTTATAAGATATGTGAACATTAAGATGAAGTTCAGGTAAAAGTTTAGCGTTAAAGGTGATCTAGATGGTACATTAATCATTTTACATAGCTATTGACTTACATCTTTGCAGAATTCTTTGCATACTTCATATTTATACATAGTTTCTACTTTAATTTCTAGTGAATTTTCCCTCACATAATTTGAGGTTTCTTGAATAGGAATCAATTTTCTTGTAGTATTTACTAGAAGATTTTACAAATGATACAGGCTTTTTCCAATCCTCAACACACTTCTGCAACGTAATTTTCGGTATGGCTATTAGCTCCTTCAGCGATTCTGTTTTGATCTCCTCAATGTTGTCAAAACGTCGTCCTTTCAAGTTTTTTCTTTTCAGTTTTGGGAATAGGAATAAATCACAGGGGGCCATGTCCGGTGAATATGGTGGTTGAGGCATGATAATGGTGTTGGTCGGATAAGCAGTCAGGTGTGAGCTGGTGCATATTTGTGGTGCGGTTGCCACTGGGAACATTTTACTTATGAGCAATACTTAGAAATTAGATTTAGCTTTAAAATAATCAATATTTACGCAGTTCATAAGATGAACTTTTTTCCCTGGAATCGCAATTTTTAAATTTCCTGTACTGTATAATTCTGATTGTCAAAATATTTTGTGTATTGGTACACATGTCCTTAACGTACATTGTTAAGCGTGGCCATTTTCTGTGAGCTGGTGCATTATCTTGGTGTAATTGCCACATTCTTTTGCCACAGGTCCGTTTGTTTTCTTTGGGTTGCTTCACGCAAACGGTGTAGAGCTTCTAGGTAATATTCCTTATTGACCATACGACCTGGTGGCAAGAACTCATGTTGAAATTGAAGAAAACTGTGAGCAGAACCTTCATGTATGATCGAACTTGATGTGCATTTTTTGGTCTTGGTTCTTCAGGAAGTTCCATTGGGACAATTGGGCTCAGTTTCAACGTCATATCTGTACACCCATGTTTCGTGTCATTATTTTGAGGTAGTCTTTAGGTATTTTACTGGATTCTTAAAGATATCAATCCTGGTATATCTTAATAACATGTATCACACATAGTTGTCAACGACGAAGTTTTTTATTTACTATTTACCTTGTTAACCAGAGCAACATACATAACGACAGTGATATGAGAAATTTTAACATTAGTAGATTATATCTTCTAACATCAACGTCATATCTGTACACCCATGTTTAATCACCAATTACGATCCGTTTAATAAGCTGTGGATTGTCATTGAATTCATTCAGCAACTCTTGAGCAATGTTCATTGAGTGTTGCTTTTGAGCCAAATGATCTGCCAACCTCATCAGCAACCTCTCTGAATGTGTTTCGGCAATCATCCATAATCATTTTCTTCACGTTTTCAACGTCATCATCGGTTGTTAATGTGCTGGGACGTCCAGGGCGCTCGTCTTCTTCAGTGTCTTCATGGCCCTCTTGAAAGCATCTGTACCATTTTAAATGCTCGTTTTATTCATTGAACGTTTTTCAAAAACGACATTTAACATTTCCAATGCAGTGCAGCACTTTATTCCATTTATAATTCAGATTTTAATGCAAATTCTCCATTCCATTTTTGCTGCAAGTCAAAAATCGCCGATCACAGTAAAACACGTGTAACCATTTTGACTGCCAACAATAGACTAAGCTTTCAAAATGGTTGCCCTTAACAATGTGAGTTATGGACATGTGTACCAATACAGAGAAATAATTTTTGACAATTGGAAGAATATGGCCAGGGAAATTAAAAAATTCCACTTTTTTTATCAAATTCATTTAGTTATTTCTGAAAGTTTCTTGTTCACAGAAATTGATCGCGTTTACCTCCTTATGGACTTTGGCAAATATTTATGCGGCTTCTGCTCATCGGACAACTTTTTCAACCTCTGTCATTTTCTATAATTAAAATATTATTTACACTCAACCTATCGAGTTTCTATTTCTGAAAGTGGGTTACATTACGAGAGGCATTTGAAGTACCATCACCCTCCCAAATTGTATCAAAATCAGAGAGTCAAATGTCTTCTCTGTCCATTGTTAAGGATTCATACTACACTTTTCCTTTCAACAGTACTGATTTACAGAAAGCTAAAATTTCAACCAATGATAGGTAAGTAAGTAGCAATAGATAGGCAATAATGGCAATTTGTTTGCACCTAATTTCTGCGTATTTTATAAAAGATTGATAATCAATCCCCAATGAGAAAGTAACATATATGAGAAAAGTTAACCAAAAATCCAAGTCTTAGGCAGGCTTCTAATGCAAGACCATCCACCACCTGAGTCAACACTAACAAGGAACACACATCAGGTTTGTGTAACGCGGATTTACACAACATTTTCAGGATTGTATAACATCATCTAGTAGAGTAAATTCCCAAAGGTAGACAAATAAACATGACATGTACTGAAGATGATGGCTGCCATGGTAAATGTTAGGGGAGGAGTGTGCTTCAGATGATGAAGACAGAGCATATGTAATACATTGAAGGCGAAAGAAGTTTGATAGTAGTTAGAGAGAGTGAAGTCTGGTGGCAGCATTTTTCTGGGAATGCATTCTAACTTAGAAGGACATATTGGATGCAAAAGAAAAAAAATCTATTGACTTTACTGAGTTTTTCATATCCAACTCCTAAAAGCTTCATAGAGGAAGAGCTGCTTTTATGTTCCTTTTCGGTAATCATAACTTTTATTCTCATATACTGATACTTTATAAGAGGAAGTAATTGTAGCCAGGGACTTAAAACATGATGTTTAGGATGCAGGAAAACGTTACAGTGAGAAAAGTAGAAACATATATATATAGTAGAAATGAATGTTTTTGTAGTTGGAACCTCAAAATTTCAACTTAAAAGATTTCGCTGTATCAAGGCTGCATCTGTTGAATTTGCATTCAGCATAGTTAGTAGACTCATTAAAACAAGTAAAGCTGGTAGGGGTAGTTGGAAGTGTACCATTTGAGACACAGTGAGTGTGGCACAGGCAGTGGCTGCTGAGGAGAGATGACCACCAGATGGCCTCCATCACACTGTCACTGCAACCTTTTCATCTTCTTTGCTTCCCAAGATCCACTACAAATTCCCTGTGCTCGTGTTCCCAGGTCACAAGTAGAAAAATATATATTCCTGTTTTTAAGAATTCAAGAGTATTTATTTCTTAAGACTCCTTGCCACCAGGGGCAAGAACTGCCATATACGCGGATGTTACTCCCGCTTTTTACACATGACAATGTCGGATTGAAGATCAGAACTCTATATACTCTTAGAAACACAAATGAGTATGGTTTATGCCTCTTATTTATGACAAATTGTGATTTTCTGTACATTAATGACTGTCTCACTTCATTATAAAGCTTTCTGAAGGAGATTTTAAATGATCAGAACTCTATATACTCTTAGAAACACAAATGAGTATGGTTTATGCCTCTTATTTATGACAAATTGTGATTTTCTGTACATTAATGACTGTCTCACTTCATTATAAAGCTTTCTGAAGGAGATTTTAAATGATCAGAACTCTATATACTCTTAGAAACACAAATGAGTATGGTTTATGCCTCTTATTTATGACAAATTGTGATTTTCTGTACATTAATGATTGTCTCACTTCATTATAAAGCTTTCTGAAGGAGATTTTAAATGCAAAGTAAACATTCAATCTGCATTTTCAGGGTTAAATTTGCTTAATGACTTCATTATTGTCATCATTAGTAAACACAGAGTAATTACATTTCTGTGATAAATATGTTTAAATGTAGAATTCCTGCTGTTTGATATTTGATGTACTATTTTGTTTTCTCTTTATTATTTAATGTATTGCTTATTTGTAGACTTGTCTGGCAGTAGATGTCTTCTCACTCTACTCTTGTTTACCTGAGGTGGTGCAGTAAAATCTGCAGTACAAAAGGTTTGGCCCTTCTTTGTCAACACAAATAACTTTGCATGTTAAAAGGAGGAGTGTGATTTGATTTGGAGGTCACTTGATACAGTCTTGAAACCTGTTGAATATTTTTAGAGTTTAAATTGAGTTATATACAACATATATTCATCATAATGAAGTAAATGAGAAAGTTTCTGTTTCTCTTCTGCACTTACATGGAAAATGATTGCTCAGTTTTCCCTCATTCAATTCAATATCCACATAAGTCTGTTTGCTGAGCTGAGTAATCAGCCATTCGTTGCATTTTTCATTGTTGCACAGTTACAAATTGCAGAAGTATCTTCCTCTGCTAATTGGAACTGAACAAGAATGACCAAATGACTCACCACAGCTGCTGCCATCTGAAAGTTGCAAGATGACATAATTATAATAATTTTGCAGCAGCTTACCAAATGACAATGTAGACAAATAATATCTAATGAATTTTTTATTACACTGTCATTTTCATTTCATTTAGTCTATTTTTCTGATTGGAAATAGTTTTGATTATTTTCTTTGAGAAAATACTGAAGATTAGGACTTTTAACTTTTTTTAGAGTTTATTCAGTTCTGTTTATATGGTTCTGATTTTTATTTTCCTTTATTACAAAAGTCAACATACATTAAAAAATATTCAGAGAAAAAATTTAACTCAGAAATAGCTACCCATGAAAGTTACTGTAAATTAACAGGATATTTTTAATACCATAACTATTTTTATTTAGCCATTTTATTTTTCTACAGATTACATATTTACCCTATTTCAATTTTCTCTACAACTCTTGATATCCTGATTGTTTTCTTGATTCACTCACAAGGAGGAACCACAACAGTAAATCTGCCGATTTGAATGAAATACTTTTTGTCATGATAGAGGAGATGAAATTAAACAAAAGTGGAATAGGGTTTGTCTAGATTAGCCTTAGTTTTTTAGTAATTAATTTTCTTCTCAAGTTTTCAGTCAATTAACTTTATAGCAGAAAGGTTTGGTGTAGTGATTAGGTTGTCATAACAGTGTTAAAAGTTACAGGACGTAGGGTACGGAACTGGGTTCCTAAAGACCCACAGTGCTGTACAGTCTGGTGATTCCTGTAATTTAAACTAAAGTATACTTTTTAGATTTTTATCTAGGTTAGGTTGTCATAACAGTGTTAAAAGTTACAGGACGTAGGGTACGGAACTGGGTCCCTACAGACCCACAGTGCTGTACAGTCTGGTGATTCCTGTAATTTAAATTAAAGTATTTAAATTTACACCCATCTTGCCGAGATTTTTTTCACACTCAATTTATCGTGCAAAATTGAAAGCACTGTATCTTCCTATATGCCTATGGTCTCAAATATTTTGCGCACTTTGATTCGTCGATCACTCAAAACCATATAATGGATTTTGTCAATCATTTTGAGGGTAGTCACTTCCACTGGACGTCCTGAATGATGTTTATCTTTTGTGGATGTACGGCCACGTTTAAATTCATTTACCCAATTGTAAACAGTTGCATACACAGGAGCAGATGTGCCATGAACTTCATCCAAAGGATTTATTTGGCTTTGGAACATTGCTTTCCATTCGAAATTGTGAGATTTGTATAAATTACTCAAATTTTCTAAAATTTTGAAGTTTTAAAATAACCATCCCCCTAATGACTAATTCCATATGCTGAATCTGAGAGTATGCATTTTCCTATTAGAATACATTAGAAATTGAAGCACAGATAAACTACATTGTAAGAATTAATGATAGATTAACGAAGAGAAAAAAAATTGAATGGGATTTCAGCATTTGCAGTTATGAATGATTTGCATTGAGGAATCCCTGGGACACCATATGATCATATAGGAATGTTTCATTAATCAGCTCATCTTAATCAATAAGATTTCTAAATGATGGAGCTTCTAAATATTCATTACATTGAGTTAATCTACACCTATATTTCTACCCTATAGGAGAACTATATACATTCCTATCTCTGTTTTCCCTGTTGAGAATCAAAGCGCATGTATACACCAAGTGTCCAAATTACCTCTTTAACTTATAGTGATAGCATATTGTTGATGGAAAGAATGAGTCCCTAAAATGACATTCTCACATCTGTTTCTCTTATTTTAATCCTTCTCCTCATAAACCACCCAGAACTACTCGTGCTTTAATCCTGATTAACAATAAGAGGCGAAATCTATATGTCCAGTTCCCCAGAATTTAGTCTTTTAGGTTACCAGAGATGGTCACCACTGTACGATCATCTTAAAACTATTATAACTTTGGAGCAATTCATGTGATGCTTATGAAGCTTTCAACAAAAG
Organism: Ladona fulva; assembly: GCA_000376725.2. Lineage (NCBI taxonomy): Eukaryota > Metazoa > Arthropoda > Insecta > Odonata > Libellulidae > Ladona > Ladona fulva. Next base: position 48,398 of record KZ309147.1, on the reverse strand, counting down.
TGCACAATGGATTGTTTTGTTTATCTTGGTGATACTGCAAAGAAAACAGTTGACTCTGCGTAAGGACAAATCGCAGTTCTTACACTTATAAGTGGTCTGTATTTTACTTCCTGCAGGTGTTAACCTATTCTTTTTACTACAATTTCCACAGAATTTCCTTCTACCTTCTATTTTTACTAGACTGTGAGTTGCTCTGGGAGAATCTGGTAGTTGTTTAGGTCTTTGCAAAACTTTTTGCAAGGTGAAATTCCCTATCTGTCAATAGAGCACCAGGTGGAAATCTTTTTCTGTTTGTCTGTGCCTAGAGCCAGAAGGTGTATTAGTTTGCATATGAATGATGAAACTATTTACTATAGCCAAATTTATTAAGAAAGAAAATTTATATGTACTTTGACCATATTTTTGATTTTCTTTAGAAATCATAATAATTTCTAGACTGATCTGCCCTGTTCACACCTCCTATGTCCTTAGTATACATTACAATGGGTTCTGGACAACTCACAATAACCTGCTGATTACCTTTACCTGTTTTCCTACTTTCAAGCACAGTCTTTTGAGGATCACAGTTAGTGGAGACTATGCATGTAGGCCTATTGTCTTACCATACTGTAGCGGTAGCATTTCCATGTTGCAAACTTTTACTTTCCCCATGTTTGAGCTTCAAATTTTTGGATTTTGAAATTCTGCTGGCCATTCGTTACGATTTGTTCAAGCAGTACCACATGCATAAGTTTTTTTTATCATATAACAATTGCATCAGTCATGCACTAAAAAAAATTATCGGAATAAATATGATTCTGGCCAAGATATTTATCTAACAAATTTATGACTACCTGACTGCTCAGAAGTACCTGAAGCTCAGACTGCTTGAAGCTCAGACTGCTTTGTTCTTAGTTACTTTTTCTCCATGTTAACATTTCCATGTAGTACATATCCTTGTGGACTAGCTAATACCCAAATTTTGAATCCCCATTTAGTTGGCTTGCTTTTTATGTATTGCTTCATATAATGCCGACCTTTAAATGCTGCCATTGCTTCATCAATACTAAATTCACGACTTGGTTTATGTTTTTCAAAAAATTTGTCCAGGATATCTAAAGCTGGCCTTACTTTATGAAGACAGTCATAAAACCTTCTCCATACTTTTTTCACAAGTTACGTCATTCAAAAGAAAGTACTTTGTTATCTCTATGAACTTATTATGAGTCATGCAATTATGGATGAAAGGACAAACAATATCTTTACTGTACCAGTAATCTTTATACTCAGGTAAATAAAAAATTCTCATATGTACGTACATTTACCCCTATATAAGCGAAAATTTCATCAGCATTGACATTACCCACTTTTTGTCAATCCTTTATTTGGATCGAGTCGAGTGAGGAAACTGTACACGGAATGGCTTACAGCTGAAGATTGAGAAATGACTGCACTGGCCTCATCAAACGGGCCAGTGCTTCACAGCTTGCTTCATGGGTGTCAATTGCTTGGAAGAGCATTCCTCAAGAGATGATATCGAAATCCATCAAGAAATGTTGCATTTCCAATTCACTCGACGGATCGGAAGATGAAGCTTTATGGAGCGATAGCGACAAAGAGGAGAGTCAGAAGCAGAAAGTGCAGTGAAGGAATCAATGTTCAATGTCAACGACCTGACTTTCATGATAAAATCCTGAATAATTGAGTTAGGAAGTCCAGTTTTTTATTTTTTGTCTCTAAAATCCTACCTTGTCCTTTATGAGAAGTCGTCCTACATGTGAGTAAATACGGTAAGCTAGGCCACTGAAATTTATAGATGCGTAAATGAAATCAGAGCCTCTTACTCTAAAAAGGGAAGGAAGGATACACATTTCCAGTTAATTGGACATCGGTGTACAATGTGTTAATTGATAGTGTAAAACCATACACATGTGAAATGCTCAGATTAAATTGTTTAGCTTTAGTGGGAAAGTCTTCCTTTAAATTTTGGATCAAAAAGACTCTAGAAATATTACCAAGCTATGGTACAAAGATTTAGATTTTTAAGAGTAGATGTATTCTTGATTGTAATATTTATACTCACTGATGTAATCAAATTGAAGTTAAGTCTGAAGAACCCACATGCAGTGAAGTCAAATTTTGTGTGCACCAACTGATATAAGAATAGGAGTAACTGTGAAAGAAGAAAGTAAAATTTTGATAAAGTAGTCACAGCAAAGAAAATTAAATACTTTCAAAAATAATAAATTAAAAACTGAGAGAATATTCAGAACTGTTCTGACAGAAATTGATAAAGTTTTTTGTGACTTCACATCAATACATTGAAATTCATACATCAAATTTCTTGAAAATTAGGTATTATATTCACAAGGGTTGAGGTGTATTTACTTTGCATGGTAATGCCATGTGGCTGAATCCCAAGGAATAACAAGTGTGAAACAAAGCTACATGACTAGGACTCGAACCCAGGTCTCCCACTTTCCGGACAGGCATTCTACCTTTTTCACACTTGTTATTCCTAGGGATCAAGTATATAACCCTTTCCTCAATCCTTGTGATTTCTTTTGAGGGGTTTACCTTTAAGACCACTTTAACCCTTCAAGCTGGTCCACGAGTTTGCATGCTTAGGCCCTGTTTGCGATATTTAAATTTAAAAAAACTCACTGATTTTACCTTCTCACAAACAATATTTTATATCATTATTAATTTGAATGATAAAATTCTGAAAAATTTGTATATTATAGTAAATTGTTAATTCTTTAAAGAAAAAATGTACTTACATCTTATTTCAAGTGTTTACATTCACATTCTCTTCTAATCTGCAAAAGTTGACTTTAAATCGAATCTTTTGTTTCATAATGTTTAAAACATTCTACCTAACAGAGATCTATGTTACACAAATAGAGCACCAATACAGTGTCCCTAGCTAACACATTTTGCATCTTCATTGATGACTGGACTTCTTCTCAGTTGGTGGGATTTTTTCAATGAAGTGCATTTCAACTAAGTGGCGTGACACTTCTTAGACCCCTTTACAAAATTTTCATGAAATCTTCTTGCACTTCTACTCATCACAAAAGAAACCATCAATCTGAGAGTAAGGCGCACTGCTATTGCAGATAAGATTGATGGTTTCTTTCATGCAGATCCCTACTAAGCCAAAGCTATGGAATACCCAATAACCGTGGAAGATAAAGGCACTCTTATGAAACTTAGGAAGAAATAAGGAGTAACACAAAACAGATGCCAAACGTAAACAAATGCACAGGAAATCAATCTCCTTAAGATAATAAAGACCCATACAATCGACCCAAGGAGATTGAGGGAGATTTCTGTTTCTCTTTTTTGTTTTGCTTAGATGGTGGTTTTCTGTGAAGCCTCATTGGATGATTATGAAGAATTTTTGCAGAGGCCAGCAAAAGTAAGAGCTACTAGGAGATTAAAACAATCAAATCGGAAGAATTGCAAGGCGACGTATGGCATACATTGAACCGTGCGGAAGGGTTAATGAGTTGTGTGTCTCTGTGAGACCAATTGGCAGTAGTTCATGCCATTATGTGGAGGCTACCTGCTTTTCTCCCAAACAGTATGGTACAGATCCAGTATGAAATTTCAATGGTTGGAATACCTGCCCAGAAAGTGTAAGACCTTAGTTCAAGTCCCAGCCATGTCACTATTTTTCACACCTTTGTTATTATTGCTTGGAATTCAGTCACATGGCTTTATTATGCAAAGTAAATGCACTATTTCTCAAACTATTGAGAGTTATATGATACACAATATTTCTTGGGGAATCAAAGGGGAATCTGGGTCAGGCGGTTAATCATGGAGTGGAAAGCTGCAAGTTTATGCGAATGATGATGGGAGGAATTGTAGGGGATGACATGGTCGGTATAGGAAGGTTTGCGGTAAATGGCAAAGGTAGGGGTTTCGTTTTTAAGGGTGATGGATAAGTCCAAGAAGTTAAGGCATCCCTCCTCTGAGTGTTCCATGGTGAAGATCAAAGAATTGTGGAGGGAATTCAGCAGGTCCAGGAAGTCATTCAGGTGTTCACTCGTTCCTTNGACCAAATCACCGAGGAACAAATAATACAGGACCAAATCACCGAGGACCTAATAATACAGGACCAAATCACCGAGGACCAATTAATACAGGACCAATTCAACGAGGACCAAATAATACAGGACCAAATCACCGAGGACAAAATAATACAGAACCAAATCACCGAGGACCAAATAATACAGGACCAAATCACCGAGGACCAAAACGTTCAGGACGAAATCAGCGAGGACCAAATAATACAGGACCAAATCACGAGGACCAAATAATACAGGACCAAATCACCGAGGACCAAATCGTCCAGGACCAAATCACCGAGGAACAAATTGTCAAGGACCAAATCAACGAGGACCAACTCGTCCAGGACCAAATCACCGAGGACCATATCGTTCAGGACAAAATCACCGAGGACCAAATATTACAGGACCAAATCACCGGGGACCAAATAATACAGGACCAAATCACCTAGGACCAAATCGTCCAGGACCAAATCACCGAGGAACAAATAATACAGAACCAAATCACTGAGGAGCAAATAATACAGGACCAAATCACCGAGGACCAAATAATACAGGACAAAATCACCGAGGACCTAATAATACAGGACCTAATCACCGAGGACCAAATAATACAGGACCAAAATACCGAGGACCAAATAATACAGGACCAAATCACCGAGTACAAAATAATACAGGACCAAATCACCGAGGACCAAATAATACATGACCAAATCACCGAGGACAAATTAATACAAGACCTAATCGCCGAGGACCAAAAAATACAGGACCAAATCACCGAGGACCAAATAATACAGGACCAAATCACCGAGGACCAAATAATACAGGACCAAGTCACCGAAGACCAAATAATACAGGTCAAAATCACCGAGGACCAAATAATACAGGACCAAATCACCGAGGATCAATTAATACAGGACCAAATCACCGAGGACCAAATAAAACAGGACCAAATCACCGAGGACCAAATAATACAGGACCAAATCACCGAGGACCAAATAATACAGGACCAAATCACCGAGGACCAAATAATACAGGACCAAATCACCGAGGACCAAATAATACAGGACCAAATCACCGAGGACCAAATAATACAGGACCAAATCACCGAGGACCAAATAATACAGGACCAAATCACCGAGGACCAAATAATACAGGACCAAATCACCGAGGACCAAATAATACAGGACCAAATCACCGAGGACCAAATAATACAGGACCAAATCACCGAGGACCAAATAATACAGGACCAAATCACCGAGGACCAAATAATACAGGACCAAATCACCGAGGACCAAATAATACAGGACCAAATCACCGAGGACCAAATAATACAGGACCAAATCACCGAGGACCAAATAATACAGGACCAAATCACCGAGGACCAAATAATACAGGACCAAATCACCGAGGACCAAATAATACAGGACCAAATCACCGAGGACCAAATAATACAGGACCAAATCACCGAGGACCAAATAATACAGGACCAAATCACCGAGGACCAAATAATACAGGACCAAATCACCGAGGACCAAATAATACAGGACCAAATCACCGAGGACCAAATAATACAGGACCAAATCACCGAGGACCAAATAATACAGGACCAAATCACCGAGGACCAAATAATACAGGACCAAATCACCGAGGACCAAATAATACAGGACCAAATCACCGAGGACCAAATAATACAGGACCAAATCACCGAGGACCAAATAATACAGGACCAAATCACCGAGGACCAAATAATACAGGACCAAATCACCGAGGACCAAATAATACAGGACCAAATCACCGAGGACCAAATAATACAGGACCAAATCACCGAGGACCAAATAATACAGGACCAAATCACCGAGGACCAAATAATACAGGACCAAATCACCGAGGACCACATAATACAGGACCAAATCACCGAGGACCAAAACGTCCAGGACGAAATCACCGAGGACCAAATAATACAGGACCAAATCACCGAGGACCAAATCGTCCAGGACCAAATCACCGAGGACCAAATAACACAGGACCAAATCTCCGAGGACCAAATCGTCCAGGACCAAATCACCGAGGACCAAATTGTCAAGGACCAAATCACCGAGGACCAAATCGTCTAGGACCAAATCACCGAGGACCAAATAATACAGGACCAAATCACCTAGGACCAAATCGTCCAGGACCAAATCACCAGGGACCAAGTAATACAGGACCAAATCACCGAGGACAAAATAATACAGGACCAAATCACCGAGCACCAAATAATACAGGACCAAATCACCGAGGACCAAATAATACAGGACCTAATCGCCGAGGACCAAATAATACAGGACCAAATCACCGAGGACCAAATAATACAGGACCAAATCACCGAGGATAAAATAATACAGTCGTGATTGGTACACTGTCGTGATTTGGTCCTGAAGGTATTATACCTGAAGGTATTATATATAATACCCTGTATTATGGTCATGGACGATTTGCTCCTCGGTGATTTGGTCCTGCAGGATTTGGTCCCCGGTGATTTGATCCTGCACGATTTGCTCCTCGGTGATATAGTCCTGGACATTTGGACCTCGGTGATTTGGTCCTGGTCGATTTGGTCCTGGACGATTTTATCCCCGGTTATTTGGTCCTGGACGATTTGGTCCTCGGAGATTTGGTCCTTTACGATTTGGCCCTCGATTGTTCGGTCCTCATCGATTTGGTCCTCGGTAAATTGGTACTGGACGACTTGGTCATCGGTGATTACGTCCCGGACGCTTTGGTCCTCGGAGAAATAGTTCTGGACATATGGTCGTCGACGATTTGGTCCTGTACGTTTTGGTCCTCGGTGATTTGGTCCTCTATGATTTGGTCTTCGGTGATTTGGAACTCCCTAATTTGGTCCTCGACGATTTGGTCCTCGGTGATTTGGTCTTCGGTGATTTGGTCCTGTACGATAGTCTACGGTGATTTCGTCCCCAACCATTTCGTCCTTAGTAAATTGGTACTGGACCATTTGGTCCTCGGTGATTTCATCCTGGACGATTTGGTCCTCGGATACATGGTCCTGGACGATTTTATCCTCCGTGATTTGGTACTCCGTGATTTGGTCCTCGACGATTTCGTCCTTGGTAATCTGGTCCTTTACAATTTAGTCCTCGGTGATTAGGTCCTCGGTTATTTGGTCCTCGGTTATTTGGTCCTGTACGATATGGTCCACGGTGATTTCGTCCCCAACGATTTGGTCCTCAGTAAATTGTTACTGGACGATTTGGTCCTCGGTGATTTCATCCTGGACGATTTGGTCCTCAGATATATGGTCCTGGACGATTTTATCCTCGGTGATTTGGTACTCCATGATTTGGTCCTCGACGATTTGGTCTTCGGTGATCTGGTCCTGTACGAATTGGTTTACGGTGATTTGGTCCCGGACGATTTGGTCCTCGGTGATTTGTTCCTAGACGTTTTTGTCCACGGCGATTTTGTCCTGGACGACTTTGTCATCGGTGATTTGGTACTAGGCGATTTTGTCTGGAAGAATTTGGGCCTCAGTGATTTGGCTCCTATCGATTTTATCCTTTGTGATTTGGCCCTTGACGATTTGCTCCTCGGTGATTTGGTCCTGCACGATTTGGTCCTCAGTGATTTGCTACTCGACAATTTTACCTCTGTGATTTGGTCCTTCACGATTTGGTCCCCGGTGATTTAGTCCTGATAGATTTGGTCCTCGGTGATTTGGTCCTGGGCGATTTTGTCCCCGGTGATTTACTCCTGGAAGACATGGTCTTCGATGAATTGGTCCTGCACGATTTGGTCCTCGATGATTTGGTCCTGCACGATTTGGTTACCATAGATTTGGTCCTGCACGATATGGTCCCCGTTTATTTGGTCCTGGGGGTTTTGAGCCTCGGTGATTTGGTCCTGGAGGATTTGATCCCCGGTGATTTGGTCCTGGACGATTTGGTCCCCGGTGATTTGGTCCTGGACTATTTCGTCCCCGGTTATTTGGTCCTGGACGATAAGGGCCTTGGTGATTTGGTCCTGCACGATTTGGTCCCCAGTGATTTGTTCCTGCACGATTTGGTCTCCAGTGAAATAGTCCTGGAGGATTTGGTCCTAGGTGATTTGCTCCTGCACGATATGGTCACCGGTGATATGGTCCTAGGCGATTTGGTCCTTGGTGATTTGGTCCGGGACGAATTGATCCCCGGTGTTTTGGTCCTGGACGACTTGGTCCTCGGTGAATTGGTCCTGCACGGTTTTGTCCCTAGTGATTTGGTCCTGGACAATGTTGTCCTCGGTTATTTGGTCCTGTACGATTTGGTCCCCGTTGATTTGGTCCCGGAAGATTAGGTCCGAAATTTAAGATTGTTTATTGAAACAAAAATTCCTTTTCTAGTGTGATTGCGATTAAAAGTCAGGAAAAAAGTTTCATTTTTATGTAAATCTGGTCGCCTTCCTCGCTGTGAGACCAAAAATTTACTCAAATTGCTGAACAAAACTAAGAAATTAACAATTGTTTATAAAAAATATAATGNTGTGAGACGAAAAATTTACTCATATTGCTGCTCAAAACCAATAAATTTACAATTGTTTATAGAAACAAAAATGCCGTTTTTAGGGCGATTGCGATTAAAAGACAGGAAAAATGTTTCATTTTTCTGTAGATTTGGTCGCTTTCCTCGCTGTGAGAACAAAAATTTACTCAAATTGCTGCACAAAACCAATAAATTTACAATTGTTGTATATAAACAAAAATTCCGTTTCTAGGGCGATGGCTATTAAAAGTCAGGATAAATGTTTAATTTTTCTGTGGATTTGGTCGCTTTCCTTGCTGTGAGACCAAAAATTTACTCAAATTGCTGCACAAAACCAATAAATTTACAAATTGTGTATATAAACAAAAATTCCGTTTCTAGGGCGATGGCTATTAAAAGTCAGGATAAATGTTTTATTTTTTACCAAATCGTCCAGGATGAAATCACCGAGGACCAAATTGTCCAGTACCAATTTACTGAGGACCAAATCGTTGGGGACGAAATCACCGTGGACCATATCGTACAGGACCAAATAACCGAGGACCAAATAACCGAGGACCAAATCACCGAGGACTAAATTGTAAAGGACCAGATTACCGAGGACGAAATCGTCGAGGACCAAATCACGGAGTACCAAATCACGGAGGATAAAATCGTCCAGGACCATGTATCCGAGGACAAAATCGTCCAGGATGAAATCACCGAGGACCAAATGGTCCAGTACCAATTTTCTAAGGACCAAATGGTTGGGGACGAAATCACCGTAGACAATATCGTACAGGACCAAATCACCGAGGACCAAATCACCGAGGACCAAATCGTCGAGGACCAAATTAGGGAGTACCAAATCACCGAAGACCAAATCATAGAGGACCAATTCACCGAAGACCAAAACGTACAGGACCAAATCGTCGACCAACATGTCCAGAACTATTTCTCCGAGGACCAAATCGTCCGGGACGTAATCACCGATGACCAAGTCGTCCAGTACCAATTTACCGAGGACCAAATCGATGAGGACCGAACAATCGAGGACCAAATCGTAAAGGACCAAATCTCCGAGGACCAAATCGTCCAGGACCAAATAACCGGGGATAAAATCGTCCAGGAACAAATCGTCCAGGACCAAATCACCGAGGTGCAAATCGTGAAGGACCAATTCACCGGGGACCAAATCGTGCAGGATCAAATCACCGGGGACCAAATCCTGCAGGACCAAATCACCGAGGAGCAAATCGTCCATGACCATAATACCGGGTACCAGATCGTGCAGGACCAAATCACGACAGTGATTTGGTACTGAAGGATTTGGTCCACGGTGATTTCGTCCTGCACGACTTGGTTCTCGGTGATTTGGTCCTGGACTATCTGGTTCTCGGTACTTTGGTCCTCGGTTTTTAGGTCCTACGATTCTGACCCCGGTGATTTTGTTCTACGATTTGGTCTTCGGTGACTTGGTACTGCACGATTTGGTCCTCGGTGATTTGGTCCTGGACGATTTGGTCCTCGGTGATTTGGTCCTCGGTGATTTGGTCCTGTAATATTTGGTCCTCGGTGATTTGGTCCTGTATTATTTGGTCCTCGGTGATTTGGTCCTGGACGATTTGGACCTCGGTGATTCGGTCCTGTATTATTTGGTCCTCGGTGATTTGGTCCTGATTATTTGGTCCTCGGTGATTCACTAGGTGATTTGGTCCTGGAGGATTTGGTTCTCAACACTTAGGCCCAAAGTGCTTTGTTCCTGGACTATTTGGTCCTCTGTTATTTGGTCCTGGACGATTTGGTTACCGATTAGGTCCTAGGTGATTTGGTCCTGGACGATTTGGTTCTCAACATCTTGGTCCTAAGTGATTTGGTCCTGGACGATTTGGTTGCCGATTAGGTCATCGGTGATTTGGTCCTGGACGATTTGGTTACCGATTAGGTCCTCGGTGATTTGGTCCTAATCGATTTTCTCCACTTTGATTTGTTCCTGGACGATTTGGTCTTCTGTGATTTGGTCCTAGAAGATTTTGTTCCCAACGATTTGGTCCTAAGTCATTTGGTCCAGGACGATTTTCTCCTTAGTGATTTGGTCCTGGACGATTTGGTTCTGGACGATTTGGTCATCGGTGACTTGGTCCTGAACTATTTGGTGCTGGGTGATTTGGTCCTGGACGATATGGTTACCGATTTGGTGCTCGGTGATTTGGTCCTGGACGATTAGTCTTTGGATATTTGGTCTTAGACGATTATGTACTCGGTGATTTTGTCCTTGATGGTTCCGTTCTCTACGATTTGGTCCTAAGTGATTTGGTCCTGGACGATCTGGTCCTCGGAAATTTGGTCCTGGACGATTTGGTCCTCGGTTATTTGGTCCTGGACGATTTGGTTACCGGTGATTTCGTCCTGGAGGATTTAGTCCTCGGTGATTTTGTCCTGCATGATTTGGGCCTCGTTGATTTGGTCCTGTACGATTTGGTTACCGGTGATTTGGTCCTGGACGATTTGGTTACCGGTGATTTGGTCCTGGACGATTTGGTCACCGGTGATTTGGTCCTGGAGGATTTGGTCCTTGGTGATTTGGTCCTGCACGACTTGGTCTTCGGTGATTTGGTACTGCAGGATTTGATCCTCGGTGATTTGGTCCTCCAGATTTGGTCCCCGGTGTTTTGGTCCCGGACGTTTTGGTCCCCGGTGATTTGGTCCCGGAGGATTTGGTCGTCGGTGATTTGGTACCGGACGATTTGGTCCTGGAAGATTTGGTCCCTGACGATTTGGTCCGGAGTAAATTTTTCGTCACACAGCGAGGAAAACGACCATATCTACAGAAAAATGGAACATTTCTCCTGACTTTTAATAGCAATCGCCCTAGAAACGACGTTTCTGTTTCTATAAACAATTGTAAATTTCCTTGTTTTCAGCAACAATTTGAGTAAATTTTTTGTCTCACGGCGAGGAAAGCCACCAAATCTACAGAAAATTAAATATTTTTCCTGACGTTTAAACGCTATCGCCCCAGAAAGGGAATTTTTGTTTTTATAAACAATTGTAAATTTCTTCGTTTTGAGCAGCAATTTGAGTAAATATTTAGTCTCACAGCGAAAAAAGCACCAAAATCTACAGAAAAATGATATATCCTTCCGGTTTTTTAATCGGAATCGCCCTAAAAATGGCATTTTTGTTTCTTTAAACAATAATAAATTTCTTAGTTTTGAGCAGCAATTTGAGTAAATTCTTGGTCTCAGCACGAGGAAAGCGACCAAATCTACCTAAAAATGAAACATTTTTCCTGACTTTTCATCTCAATCCCCCTAGAAACGGCAATTTTGTTTCTATAAACAATTGTAAATATCTTGCTTTTGAGCAGCAATTTGAGTAAATTTTTGGTCTCACAGCGAGGAAAGCGACCAAATCTACAGAAAAATGAAACATTTCTCCTGACTTTTAATAGCCATCGCCCTAGAAACGGCATTTTTTTTTCTATAAACCATTGTAAATTTCCTTGTTTTCAGCAACAATTTGAGTAAATGTTTTGTCTCACAGCGAGGAAAGCGACCAAATCTACGGAAATATGAAACATTTTACCTGACATTTTTTCGCAATCGCCATAGTAACGGCATTTATATTTCTATGAACAATTCTAAATTTCTTGGTTGTGAGCAGCAATATTAGTAAATTTTTCGTCTCACAGCGAGGAAAGTGACCTAATCTACAGAAAAATGATACCTTTTCCCTAAATTTTAATCGCATTCGCCCTAGAAATGGCATTATTTTTTCAATAAACAATTGTAAATTTCTTCGTTTTGTGCAGCAATTTGAGTAAACTTTTGGTCTCACAGCGAGGAAAGCGAACAAATCTACGGAAATATGAAACATTTTACCTGACATTTATTCGCAATCGCAATAGTAACGGCATTTTTGTTTCTATGAACAATTGTGAATTTCTTGGTTTTGAGCAGGAATTTGAGTAAATTTTTCGTCACACAGCGAGGAAAGCGACCAAATCTACAGAAAAATGGAACATTTCTCCTGACTTTTAATCGCAATCGCCTTAGAAACGGCGTTTCTGTTTCTATAAACAATTGTAAATTTCCTTGTTTTGAGCAACAATTTGAGGATATTTTTGGTCTCAAAGCGAGGAAAGCGACCAATTCTACGGAAATATGAAACATTTTACCTGATATTTATTCGCAATCGCCATAGTAACGGCATTTTTGTTTCTATAAGCAATAGTAAATTTCTTCGTTTTGAGCAGCAATTTGTGTAAATTTTTGGTCTCACAGCGAGGAAAGCGACCAAATCTACAGAAAAGTTAAACATTTTTCCTGACTTTTAATGTTAATTACTTTAGAAACGGCATTTTTGTTTGTATAAACAATTGTATATTTCTTGGTTTTGAGCAGCAATTTAGGCAAATTTTTGGTCTCACAGCGAGAAAAGAGAGCAAATCTACAGGAAAATGAATAATTTTTCCTGACTTTTAATCGCGACTGCCTAAAAACCGACATTTTTCTATAAACAATTCTAAATTTCGTTGTTGTGAACAGCAACCTGAGTACATTTTTGGTCTCACAGTGAGGAAAGCGACCATATCTACAGAAAAATGATACTTTATTCCTGACTTTTAATCGCAATCTCGCTAGAAGCGGCATATTTGTTTCTAGAAACAATTGTTAATTTCTTATTTTTGGGCAGCATTTTGAGTAAATTTTTGGTCCAGGACCAAATCACCGAGGCTCAAATACCCCAGGACCAAATAAACGGGGACCATATCGTCTGGGACCAAATCAACGGTGACCAAATCTTGCAGGACAAAATCAGCGAAGACCACATCGTCCAGGACCAAATCACCGAGGCTCAAATACCCCAGGACCAAATAAACGGGGACCAAATCGTCCTGGACCAATTCATCGAAGACCAAGTCCTCCAGAACCAAATCACCGGGGACCAAATCGCCCAGGACCAAATCACCGAGGACCAAATCTATCAGGACTAAATCACCTGGGACCAAATCGTGCAGTACCAAATCACCGAGGACCTAATCGTGCAGAAGCAAATCAGCGAGGACCAAATCGTGCAGGACCAAATAAACGAGGACCAAATAGTCCAGGACCAAATCACCGGGGACCAAATCGGTCAGGACCAAATCAACGGGGACGAAATCGATTGTTACCAAATTGTCCAGGACTAAATCACCGATGGTAAAATCGCCCAGGACCAAATCACCGAGGAACAAATCGTACAGGACCAAATCACTGAGGACCAAATCGTCCAGTACCAAATCACTGAGGACCAAACAGTCCAAGTCGAAATCACCGAAAACCAATTCACCGAGGACAATGTCGTTGGTGACCAAATCGCCCAGGACCAAATCACCGAGGACCAAATCGTCCGGGACCTAATCACCGAAAACCAATTCGTACAGGACCAGATCACCGAGGACCAAATCGTCGAGGATAAAATCGTCCAGGACCATATATTCGAGGACCAAATCGTCAAGGATGAAATCACCGAGGACCAAATCGTCCAGTACCAATTTACCGAGGACCAAATCGTTGGGGACGAAATTAACATGGACCATATCATACAGGACCAAATCACCGAGGACTAAATTGTAAAGGACCATATCAACGAGGACCAAATCGTCGACGACCAAATCACGGAGTACCAAATCACCGAGGACCAAATCATACTGGACCAAATCACCGAGGACTAAAACGTCCAGGACCAAATCGTCGACGACCATTTCGTCCAGAACCATCTCTCCGAGGACCAAATCGTCCAGGACGTAATCACCGAGGACCAAATCGTCCAGTACCAATTTACCGAGGAACATATCGATGGGTACCAAATAATAGGGGACCAAATCGTTTAGGACCAAATCACGGAGGACCAAATCGTCCGGGACCAACTCACCGAGGACTAAATCGTACAGGCCAAGATCACCGAGGACAAAGTCGTCGAGGACCAAATCACCGAGGACCAAATCAGCAAGGACCAAATCACCCCGGACCTAATCGTCCAAGACAAAATCATCGGGGACCAAATCGTGCAGGACAATTCACTAAGGACCAAATCGTCCAGGACGAAATCGTACAGTACCAAATCACCGAGGACAAAATCCTCCAGGTCAAAATCACCGGGGACAAAATCGTGCAGGACCAAATCACCGAGAACCAAATCGTCCAGGACCATATCACCGGGTACCAAATCGTCCAGGACCATATAACCGGGGACCGAATCGTGGATGACCCAATCACCGAGGACAAAATCATCCAGGACCAAATCACTGGGGACCAAATATTGCAGGACGAAATCACCGAGGACCAAACTGTGCAGGACCAAATCACCGGGGACCAAATCGTTTAGGACCAAATCACGGAGGACCAAATCGTCCGGGAGCAACTCACCGAAGACCAAATCGTGCAGGACCAAATCACCGAGAACCAAATCGTCCGGGACCAAATCTCCGGGGACAAAATCATGCAGTATCAAATCATCGAGGACCAAATCGGGAAGGACCAAATCACCGGGGACCAAATCGTGCAGGATAAAAGCACCAAAGACAAAAATCCTCCAGGACCAAATCACCGAGGAGCAAATCGTCCATGACCAAATCACCGGGTACTTGATCATGCAGGACCAAATCACCGAGGACCAAATCGTCCAGGACCAAATCACCGAGCACCAGATCGAGCAGGACCAAATCACCGAGGATCAAATCGTCCAGGACCAAGACGTGCAGACAAAAATCACCTGGGAACAAATCGTCCAGGACCAAATTGTGCAGGACCAAATTGTGCTCGGTGATTTGGTCCTGGAGGATTTTTGTCTTTGGTGCTTTTATCCTGCACGATTTGGTCCCCGGTGATTTGGTCCTTCCCGATTTGGTCCTCGATGATTTGGTGCTGCATGATTTTGTCCCCGGTGATTTGGTCCCGGACGATATGGTTCTCGGTGATTTGGTCCTGCACGATTTGGTCTTCGGTGATTTGGTCCTACACGATTTGGTCCCCGGTGATTTGGTCCTGGACGATTTGGTCCTCGGTGATTTGGTCCTGCACAGTTTGGTCCTCGGTGATTTCGTCCTGCAATATTTGGTCCCCAGTTATTTGGTCCTGGACGATTTTGTCCTCGGTGATTGGGTCATCCACGATTTGGTCCCCGGTTATATGGTCCTGGACGATTTGGTACCCGGTGATATGGTCCTGGACGATTTGGTTATCGGTGATTTGGTCCTGCACGATTTTGTCCCCGGTGATTTTGTCCTGGAGGATTTTGTCCTCGGTGATTTGGTACTGTACGATTTGGTCCTGGACGATTTGGTCCTTAGTGAATTGTCCTGCACGATTTGGTCCCCGATGATTTTGTCTTGGACGATTAGGTCCGGGGTGATTTGGTCCTTGACGATTTGGTCCTCGGTGATTTGGTCCTCGACGACTTTGTCCTCGGTAATCTTGGCCTGTACGATTTAGTCCTCGGTGAGTTGGTCCCGGACGATTTGGTCCTCCGTGATTTGGTCCTAAACGATTTGGTCCCCTATTATTTGGTACCCATCGATATGTTCCTCGGTAAATTGGTACTGGACGATTTGGTCCTCGGTGATTACGTCCCGGACGATTTGGTCCTCGGAGAGATGGTTCTGGACGAAATGGTCGTCGAAGATTTGGTCCTGGACGTTTTAGTCCTCGGTGATTTGGTCCAGTATGATTTGGTCCTCGGTGATTTGGTACTCCGTGATTTGGTCGTCGACGATTTGGTCCTCGTTGATATGGTCCTTTACAATTTAGTCCTCGGTGATTTGGTCCTGTATGATATGGTCCATGTTAATTTCGTCCCCAACGATTTGGTCCTCGGTAAATTGGTACTGGACGATTTGGTCCTCGGTGATTTCATCCTTGACGATTTGGTCCTCGAATATATGGTCCTGGAAGATTTTATCCTCGCCGATTTGGTCCTCGGTGATCTGGTCCTGTACGAATTGGTTTTCGGTGATTAGGTCCCGGACGATTTGGTCCTCGGTGATTTGTTCCTGGACGTTTTAGTTCTCGGATATTTTGCCCTTGACGATTTTGTCCTCGGTGATTTGGTCCTGGGCGATTTGGTCACCAACGACATTGTCCTCGGTGAATTGGTTTTCGGTGATTTCGACTTGGACTGTTTGGTCCTCAGTGATTTGGTACTGGACGATTTGGTCCTCAGTGATTTGGTCCTGTACGATTTGTTCCTCGGTGATTTGGTCCTGGGCGATTTTACCATCGGTGATTTAGTCCTGGACAATTTGGTAACAATCGATTTCGTCCCCGTTGATTTGGTCCTGACCGATTTGGTCCCCGGTGATTTGGTCCTGGACTATTTGGTCCTCGTTTATTTGGTCCTGCACGATTTGGTCCTCGCTGATTTGCTTCTGCACGATTAGGTCCTCGGTGATTTGGTACTGCACGATTTGGTCCCAGGTGTTTTAGTCCTGATAGATTTGGTCCTCAGTGATTTAGTCCTGGGCGATTTGGTCCCCGGTGATTTGGTCCTGGACGACTTGGTCTTCGATGAATTGGTCCAGGACGATTTGGTCCTCAGTGATTTGGTCCTGGACGATTTGGTCCCCCGTGATTTCGTCCTTGAGGATTTTTTCCTCGGTGATTTGGTCCTGCAGGATTGGGTCCCCATTGATTTGGTCCTGCACGATATGGTCCCCGTTTATTTGGTCCTGGGGGATTTGAGCCTCGGTGATTTGGTCCTGGACGATTTGGTCTTCGCTGATTTGGTCCTGCACGATTTGGTCACCGTTGATTTGGTCCCAGACGATTTGGTACCCCGTGATTCGATCCTGGAGGATTTGGTCCTTGGTCATTTGGTCCCGGAAGATTTGGTCCCCGGTGATTTGGTCCTGGACGATTTGGTCCCCGGTGATTTGGTCCTGGACGATTTGGTCCTCTGTGATTTGGTCCTAGACGATTTTGTTCCCAACGATTTGGTCCTAAGTCATTTGGTCCAGGACAATTTTCTCCTTAGTGGATTGGTCCTGGACGATTTGGTTCTGGACGATTTGGTCCTCGGTGATTTGTTCCTGAACTATTTGGTGCTGGGTGATTTGGTCCTGGACGATATGATTACCGATTTGGTGCTCGGTGATTTGGTCCTGGACGATTAGTTTTTGGATATTTGGTCTTGGACGATTATGTCCTCGGTGATTTGGTCGTTGATGGTTTCGTTCCCTACGATTTGGTCTAAGTGATTTGGTCCTGCACGATCTGGTACCCGGTGATTTGGTCATGGACGTTTTTCCCCTCGGTGATTTGGTCCTGGACGATTTTTGTCTTTGGTGCTTTTATCCTGCACGATTTCGTTCCCGGTGATTTGGTCCTTCACGATTTGGTCCTCCGTGATTTGGTCCTGCACGATTTTGTCCCCGGTGATTTGGTCCTGCATGATTTTGTCCCCGGTGATTTGGTCCCGGACGATTTGGTTCTCGGTGATTTGGTCTTGCACGATTTGTTCCTCGGTGATTTAGTACTACACGATTTGGTCCCCGGTGATTTGGTCCTGCACTATTTGGTCCCCAGTGATTTGGTCCTGGACGATTTTGTCCTCGGTGATTGGGTCATCCACGATTTGGTCCCCGGTTATATGGTCCTGGACGATTTGGTCCCCGGTGATATGGTCCTGGACGATTTGGTCCTTGGTGATTTGGTCCTGCACGATTTTGTCCCCGGTGATTTTGTTCTGGAGGATTTTGTCCTCGGTGATTTCGTACTGTACGATTTGGTCCTGGACGAATTGGTCCTTAGTGAATTGTCCTGCACGATATTGTCCCCGATGATTTCGTCTTGGACGATTAGGTCCGGGGTGATTTGGTCCTTGACGATTTGGTCCTCGGTGATTTGGTCCTCGACGACTTTGACCTCGGTGATCTTGGCCTGTACGATTTAGTCCTCGGTGAGTTGGTCCCAGACGATTTTGTCCTCGGTGATTTGGTCCTGTACGATTTGGAACCCTATTATTTGGTACCCATCGAATGGTTCCTCGGTAAATTGGTACTGGACGATTTGGTTCTCGGGGATTACGTCCCGGATGATTTGGTCCTCGGAGAGATGGTTCTGGAGGAAATGGTCGTCGACGATTTGGTCCTGGACGTTTTAGTCCTAGGTGATTTGGTCCTCGGTGATTTGGTACTCCGTGATTTGGTCGTCGACGATTTGGTCCTCGTTGATATGGTCCTTTACAATTTAGTCCTCGGTGATATGGTCCTGTATGATATGGTCCATGTTAATTTCGTCCCCAACGATTTGGTCCTCGGTAAATTGGTACTGGACGATTTGGTCCTCGGTGATTTTGACGATTTGGTCCTCGAATATATGGTCCTGGAAGATTTTATCCTCGTCGATTTGGTCCTCGAATATATGGTCCTGGAAGATTTTATCCTCGTCGATTTGGTCCTCGGTGATTTGGTCCTGCACGATTTAGTCCCCGGTGATTTAGTCCTGATAGATTTGGTCCTCGGTGATTTGGTCCTGGGCGATTTGGTCCGCGGTGATTTGGTCCTGGAGGACTTGGTCTTCGATGAATTGGTCCTGGGCGATTTGGTTCTCGGTGATTTGGTCCTGGACGATTTGGTCCCCCGTGATTTCGTCCTTGAGGATTTTGTCCTCGGTGATTTGGTCCTGCACGATTGGGTCCCCATTGATTTGGTCCTGCACGATATGGTCCCCGTTTATTTGGTCCTGGGGGATTTGAGCCTCGGTGATTTGTTCATGGACGTTTTTGTCCTCGGCGATTTTGTCCTGGACGACTTTGTCCTCGGTGATTTGGTACTAGGCGATTTGGTCTCGTAGAATTTGGGCCTCAGTGATTAGGTCCTGGACGATTTCGTCCTCGGTGATTTGGCTCTGAACGATTTTGTCCTTTGTGATTTGGCCCTTGACGATTTCATCCTCCGTGATTTGGTCCTGTACGATTTAGTTCTCGGATATTTTGCCCTTGACGATTTTGTCCTCGGTGATTTGGTCCTGGGCGATTTGGTCACCAACGACATTGTCCTCGGTGATTTGGTGTTCGGTGATTTCGACTTGGACTATTTGGTCCTCAGTGATTTGGTACTGGACGACTTGGTCCTCAGTGATTTGGTCCTGTACGATTTGTTCCTCGGTGATTTGGTCCTTGACGATTTTACCATCGATGATTTAGTCCTGGACAATTTGGTAACAATCGATTTCGTCACCGTTGATTTGGTCCTGACAGATTTGGTCCCCGGTGATTTGGTCTTGGACTATTTGGTCCTCGGTTATTTGGTCCTGCACGATTTGGTCCTCGCTGATTTGCTCCTGCACGATTAGGTCCTCGGTGATTTGGTCCTGCACGATTTGGTCCCCGGTGATTTAGTCCTGATAGATTTGGTCCTCGGTGATTTGGTCCTGGGCGATTTGGTCCCCGGTGATTTGGTCCTGGAGGACTTGGTCTTCGATGAATTGGTCCTGGACGATTTGGTTCTCGGTGATTTGGTCCTGGACGATTTGGTCCCCCGTGATTTTGTCCTTGAGGATTTTGTCCTCGGTGATTTGGTCCTGCACGATTGGGTCCCCTTTGATTTGGTCCTGCACGATATGGTCCCCGTTTATTTGGTCCTGGGGGATTTGAGCCTCGGTGATTTGGTCCTGGACGATTTGGTCTTCGCTGATTTGGTCCTGCACGATTTGGTCACCGTTGATTTGGTCCCAGACGATTTGGTACCCCGTGATTTGATCCTGGAGGATTTGGTCCTTGGTGATTTGGTCCCGGAAGATTTGGTCCACGGTGATTTGGTCCTGGACGATTTGGTCTCCGGTGATTAGGTCCTGGACGATTTGGTCCCCTGTTTTTTCGTCCTGCACGATTTGGTCCTCGGTGATTTGGTCCTGCACGTATTGGTCCCCAGTCATTTGGTCCTGGACGATTTGGTCCTTGGTGATTTGGTCCTGGAAGACTTGGTCCTCGGTGAATGGGTCCTGCACGATTTGGTCCCCGGTGATTTGGTCCTGCACGATCTGGTGCTTGGTGATTTGGTCCTAGACAATGTGGTCCTCGGTGATTTGGTCCTGCACGATTTGGTCCCCGTTGATTTGGTCCCGGAAAATTTGGTCCGAAATTTAACATTGTTTATTGAAACAAAAATTCCCCTTCTAGTGCGATTGCGATTAAAAGTCAGGAAAAAATTTCATTTTTCTGTAAATCTGGTCGCCTTCCTCGCTGTGAGACCAAAAATTTACTCAAATTGCTGCCCAAAAATAAGAAATTTACAATTGTTTATAAAAAAAATAATGCCGTTTCTAGGGCGACTGCGATTAAAATTTAGGGAAAAGGTATCCAATTTCTGTAGATTAGGTCGCTTTCCTCTCTGTGAGACCAAACATTTACTCAAATTGCTGCTCAAAACAAAGAAATTTACAATTGTTTATAGAAACAAAATTGCCGTTTCTAGGGCGATGGCTATTAAAATAAGAAATGTTTCATTTTTCTGTAGATTTGGTGACCTTTATCGCTGTGAGACCAAAAATTTACTCAAATTGATGCTGAATACCAAGACATTTTCAATTGCTTATAGAAAAAAAATCCATGTCTACGGTGATGGCGATACAAAATACGGAAAAATGTTTCATTTGTCTGTAGATTTGGTCGCTTTCCTCGCTGTCAGACTAAACATTTACTCAAATTCCTGCTCAAAAACAAGAAATTAAAAATTGTTTATAGAAACAAATATGCCGTTACTATGGCGATTTCGATTAAATGTCAGGTAAAATGTTTCATATTTCCGTAGATATGGTCGCGTTCCTCCCTTTGAGACGAAAACATTTCTCAAATTGTTGCTCAAAACAAGGAAATTTACAATAGTTTATAGAAACAGAAACGCCGTTTCTAGGGCGATTGCGATTAAAAGTCAGGAGAAATGTTCCATTTTTCTGTAGATATGGTCGCTTTTCTCGCTGTGTGACAAAAAATTTAGGTCCAAATCGGTAACCAAATCGTCCAGGACCAAATCACCGACAACCTAATCGGCAACCAAATCGTCCAGGACCAAATCACAGAGGACCAAATCGTCCAGGACCAAATCACTAAGGACCAAAATGTTGAGAACCAAATCGTCCAGGACCAAATCACCCAGGACCTAATCGGTAACCAAATCGTCCAGGACCATATAACTGAGGACCAAATCGTCCAGGAACAAAGCACTTAGGGCCTAAGTGTTGAGAAACAAATCGTCCAGGACCAAATCACCTAGAACCAAATCGGTAACCAAATCATCCAGGGCAAAAACCCCGAGGACCAATTCGTTTGGGACCAAATCGTCCAGAACCAAATCACAAAGGAACCAAATCGTCTAGGACCAAATCACAGAGGACCAATACGTCCAGGATCACCGAGGACCAAATCGTCCAGGAACAAATCACCGAGGACCAAATCGTACAGGACGAAATCACCGAGGACCAAATCGACCAGGACCAAATCATAGAGGAGAAAATTTCCAGGACCAAATCACAGAGGACCAAATCGTCCAGGACCAAATCACTTCGGACAAAATCGTTGAGAACCAAATCGTCCAGGACCAAAACACCGAGGACATTATCGTCCGAGAGCAAATCTCCGAGCACCAAATCGTCTTGGACCAAATAACCGAGGACCAAATCTTCCAGAACCAAATTACTGAGGAGAAAATCGCCCAGGACCAAATCACTGGGGACCAAATCGTCCCGGACCAAATCACCGAGGACCAAATCGTACAGGATAAAAGCACCAAAGACCAAATCGTCCAGGACCAAATCACCGGGGACCAAATCATGCAGGACCAAATCTCCGAGGACAAATCGTTTAGGACCAATGATTTGGTGATTTGGCCCTGCACGATTTGGTCCTGGACGATTTGTTCCCAGGTGATTTTTGTCGGCACGTCTTGTTCCTGGACGATTTGATCCTCGGTGACTTGGTTCTGCTCGATCTGGTGCTCGGTGATTTGGTCCTGGACGATTTGGTCCTCGGTGATTTGGTCCTGCACGATCTGGTAACCGGTGATTTGGTCATGGACGTTTTTCCCCTCGGTGATTTGGTCCTGGACGATTTTTGTCTTTGGTGCTTTTATCCTGCACGATTTGGTTCCCGGTGATTTGGTCCTTCACGATTTGGTCCTCCATGATTTGGTCCTGCACGATTTTGTCACCGGTGATTTGGTCCTGCATGATTTTGTCCCCGGTGATTTGGTCGCGGACGATTTGGTTCTCGGTGATTTGGTCCTGCACGATTTGGTCTTCGGTGATTTGGTCCTACACGATTTGGTCCCCGGTGATTTGGTCCTGGACGATTTGGTCCCCGGTGATTTGGTCCTGGACGATTTGGTCCCCAGTTTTTTCGTCCTGCACGATCTGGTGCTCGGTGATTTGGTCCTAGACAATGTGGTCCTCGGTGATTTGGTCCTGCACGATTTGGTCCCCGTTGATTTGATCCCGCTAAATTTGGTCCGAAAATTTACCAATGTTTATTGAAACAAAAATGCCCTTTCTAGTGCGATTGCGATTAAAAATCAGGAATAAAGTTTCATTTTCTGTAAATCTGGTCGCCTTCCTCGCTGTGAAACCAAAAATTTACTCAAATTGCTGCNCGATCGAGATTAAAAGTGAGGAAAAGTGTTTAATTTTTCTATGGATTTGGTCGCTTTCCTTGCTGTGAGACCAAAAATTTACTAAAATTGCTGCTGAAAACCAAGAAATTTACAATTGTTTATAGAACCTAAAATGCCGTTTCTAAGGTGATGGCGATTCAAAATACGGAAGAATGTTTCTATTTTCCGTAGATTTGGTTGCTTACCTCGCTATGAGACCAAAATATTACTCAAATTGCTGCTGAAAACCAAGAAAGTTACAGTTGTTTACAAAAACAAAAATGCCGTTTCTAGGGTGATGGCGATCCAAAGTACGGAAGAATGTTTCTATTTTCTGTAGAACTGGTCACTTTCCTTGCTTCTAGACCAAAAATTTACTAAAATTGCTGCTAAAAACCTAGACATTTACAATTGTTTATAGAAAAATATAATGCCGTTTCTAGGGTGATGGCGATTAAAGGTCAGGAAAAATTATTCATTTTTCTGTGGATTTCCTATCTTTTCTCGCTGCGAGAACAAATATTTACTTTAATTGCTGCTCAAAACCAAGAAATTTACAATTGTTTAAAGAAACAAAAATGGCCTTTTTTACGGCGATTCCGATTAAAAAACCGGAATAATGTATCATTTTTCTGTAAATGTAGTCGCTTACCTCGCTGTGAGACCAAAAAATTACTCAAATTGCTGCTCAAAACGAAGAATTTACAATTGTTTATAGAAACAAAAATGCCATTTCTAGGGCGATAGCGATTAAAAGTCAGGAAAAATTTTTAAATTTCTGTAGATTTGGTGGCTTTCCTCGATGTGAGACAAAAAATGTACTCAAATCGTTGCTGAAAACAAGGAAATTTACAATTGTTTATAGAAACAGAAATGCCGTTTCTAGGGCGATTGCGATTAAAAGTCAGGAGAAATGTTCCATTTTTCTGTAGATATGGTCGCTTTTCTCGCTGTGTGACAAAAAATTTACTCAGGACCAAATCACCGGGGACCAAATCGTCCAGGACCAAAACACCGGGGACCAAATCTGGAGGACCAAATCACCGAGGATAAAATCGTGCAGTACCAAATCACCGAAGACCAAATCCTCCAGGACCAAATCACCGGTGACCAAATCGTCCGGGACCAAAACACCGGGGACCAAATCTGAGGACCAAATCACCGAGGATAAAATCGTGCAGTACCAAATCACCGAAGACCAAATCCTCCAGGACCAAATCACCGGTGACCAAATCGTCCGGGACCAAAACACCGGGGACCAAATCTGGAGGACCAAATCACCGAGTATCAAATCCTGCAGGACCAAATCACCGAAGACCAAATCCTCCAGGACCAAATCACCGGGGACCAAATCGTCCAGGACAAAATAACCGAGGATCAAATCCTCCAGGACGAAATCACTGGTAACCAAATCGTCCAGGACAAAATAACCGAGGACCAAAACGTCCAGGACCAAATCACCGAAGACCAAGTCGTGCAGGACCAAATCACCAGGGACAAAATCGTCGAGGACCAAATAAAAGAGAATCAAATCCTCCAGGACGAAATCACCGGTAACCAAATCGTGCAGGTTGAAATCAGTGAGGACCAAATCGTCGAGGACCAAATAACCGGGGACCAAACCGTCGAGGTCCAAATCATTAAGGACCAAATCGTGTAGGACCAAATCACTGAGGACCAAATCGTGCAGGACCAAATCATCGAGGACCTTATACTTCAGAATCAAATCAAAGGGGACCAAATCGTCTAGGACCAAATCACAGATGACAAAATCGTGCAGGAACAAATCACCTAGGACCAAATCGTGCTGGACCAAATCACCGAGGACCAAATCGTGGAGGACCAAATCACCGAGGACCAAATCGTCCAGGACCAAATCACAGAGGACCAAATAGTCCGGTACCAAATCACCGAGGACCAAATCATAAAGGACCAAATCAACGAGGACCAAATCCTCCAGGACCAAATCACCGGGAACCAAATCGTCCGGAACCGAATCACATAGGACCAAATCGTGCAGGTCAAAATTACAGAGAATTACTGAGGACAAAATCGTCCAGTACAAAATTATCAGGGAACAAATCGTCCAGGAACAAATACCGAGGACCAGAACGTCCAGGACCAAATCACAGACGACTAAATCGACCAGGACCAAATCACTTAGGACTAAATCGTAGGGAACAAACTAATCAAGGACCAAATCACCGAGGACATAAACGTCTAAGACCAAATATCCAAAGACTAATCGTCCAGGACCAAATCACCGAGCACCAAATCGGTAACCATATCGTCCAGGACCAAATCACCCAGCACCAAATAGTCTAGGACCAAATCACTAAGGAGGTCATCGTCCTGGACCAAATGACTTAGGAACAAATCCTTGGGAACAAAATCGTCTAGGACCAAATCACAGAGGACCAAATCGTCCAGGACCAAATACCGAGGACCAGAACGTCCAGGACCAAATCACCGAGGACCAAATCGTCCAGGACCAAATCACAGAGGACTAAATCGACCAGGACCAAATCACTTAGGACTAAATCGTAGGGAACAAATTAATCAAGGACCAAATCACCGAGGACATAATCGTCTAAGACCAAATATCCAAAGACTAATCGTCCAGGATCAAATCACCGAGCACCAAATCGGTAACCATATCGTCCAGGACCAAATCACTCAGCACCAAATAGTCTAGGACCAAATCACCGAGGACCAAATCGTCCAGAAACAAATCGTCCAGGACCAAATCACTAAGGAGATAAACGTCCTGGACCAAATGACTTATGACCATATCGATGGGAACAAAATCGTCTAGGACCAAATCACAGAGGACTAAATCGTCCAGGACCAAATAACAGAGGAAAAAATCGATTAGGACCAAATCACCGAGGACAAACTCGTCCAGGACCAAATCACTTAGGACCAAAGTGTTGAGAACCAAATCGTCCAGGACCAAATCTCCGAGGACCAAATCGGTAACCAAATCGTACAGGACCAAATCACAGAGGAACAAATCGTCCGAGAACAAATCACTTATGGCCTTAGTGTTGAGAACCAAATCGTCCAGGACCAAATCACCGAGGACCAATTCGTTGAGGACCAAATCGTCCAGAACCAAATTAATAAGGAACAAAATCGTCTTGAACCAAATCATAGAGGACCAAATCTCTTAGAACAAAATCGTGGGGAACCAGATCGTCCAGGACCAAAACACCGAGGACATTATCGTCCAAGAGCAAATCTCCGAGGACCAAATCGTCTTGGACCAAATGACCGAGGACCAAATCTTCCAGGACCAAATTACTTAGAAGAAAATAGTCCAGGACCAAATCACCGGGGACCAGATCGTCCGGGACCAAATCACCGAGGACCAAATCGTGCAGGACCAAACCACCGAGGATCAAATCGTCCAGGACCAAATCACCGGGGACCAAATCGTGCAGGACCAAATCACCGGGGGCCAAATCCTCCAGGACCAAGTCACTTGGGACCAATTCGTCCAGGACCAAATCACCGANCCGGGACCAAAACCCCGGGAACAAATCTGGAGGACAAAATCACCGAGGATCAAATCGTGCAGTACCAAATCACCGAAGACCAAATCCTCCAGGACCAAATCACCGGTGACCAAATCGTCCGGGACCAAAACACCGGGGACCAAATCTGGAGGACCAAATCACCGAGGATCAAATCGTGCAGGACCAAATCACCGGTGACCAAATCGTCCAGGACCAAATCACCGGTAACCAAATCGTGCAGGACCAAATCACCGAGGACCAAATCCTCCAGGACCAAGTCACCAGGGACAAAATCGTCCAGGACAAAATAACCGAGGATCAAATCCTCCAGGACGAAATCACCGGTAACCAAATCGTACAGGACCAAATAACCAAGGACCAAATCGTCCAGGACCAAATCACCGAAGACCAAGCCGTGCAGGACCAAATCACCAAGTACCAAATCCTCCAGGACCAAATCACCAGGGACAAAATCGTCGAGGACCAAAAAAAACAGAGGATCAAATCCTCCAGGACGAAATCACCGGTAACCAAATCGTGCAGGATGAAATCAGCGAGGACCAAATCATTGGAGACCAAATCGTCCAGGACTAAATCAGCGGGGTTCAAATCGTGCAGGACCGAATCACCGAGTACCAAATCGTCCAGGATCAAATCACCGAGGACCATATAGTCCGGTACCAAATCACCGAGGATCAAATCATACAGCACCAAATCACCGAGGACAAAATCCTCCAGGACCAAATCATCGGGAACCAAATCGTCCGGAACCGAATCACATAGGACCAAATCGTGCAGGGCCAAATTACAGAGGACAAAATCGTCCAGTACAAAATTATCAGGGAACAGATCGTCCAGGAACAAATCACCGAGGAAAAAATCGGGCAGATCCAAAACACTGGGCACCAAATCGTCCAGGACAAATACCGAGGACCAGATCGTCCAGGACCAAATCACCGAGAACCAAATCGTCCAGGACCAAATCACAGAGGACTAAATCGACCAGGACCAAATCACTTAGGACCTAATCGTAGGGAACGAAATCATAAAGGACCAAATCACCGAGGACATAATCGTCTAAGACCAAATATCCAAAGGCTAATCGTCCAGGATCAAATCACCGAGCAGCAAATCGGTAACCATATCGTCCAGGACCAAATCACCCAGCACCAAATAGTCTAGGACAAAATCACCGAGGACAAAATCGTCCAGAACCAAATCGTCCAGGACCAAATCACTAAGGAGATAATCGTCCTGGACCAAATGACTTAGCACCAAATCGTTGGGAACAAAATCGTCTAGGACCAAATCACAGAGGACCAAATAGTCCAGAAACAAATCACTTAGGACTAAAGTGTTGAGAACCAAATCGTCCAGGACCAAATCACAGAGGACTAAATCGTCCAGGACCAAATAACCAAGGACCAAAATGTCCAGGACCAAATCACCGAAGACCAAGTCGTGCAGGACCAAATAACCAGGGACAAAATCGTCGAGGACCAAATAACAGAGGATCAAATCCTCCAGGAAGAAATCACCGGTAACCAAATCGTGCAGGATGAAACCAGCGAGGACCAAATCGTCGAGGAACAAATAACCGGGGATCAAACCTTCGAGGTCCAAATCACGTAGTACCAAATCACCGAGGACCAAATCGTGCAGGACCAAATCACCGAGGACCTTATCCTTCAGAACCAAATCAAAGGGGACCAAATCGTCTAGGACCAAATCACAGATGACCAAATCGTGCAGGACCAAATCACCTAGGACCAAATCGTGCAGGACCAAATCACCGAGGACCAAATCACCGAGGACCAAATCGTGGAGGACCAAATCACCGCGTACCAAATCGTCTAGGACCAAATCACCAGGGACCAAATCGTGCAGGACAAATCACCGAGGACCAAATCGTCCAGGACCAAATCACCGAGGACCAAATAACACAGGACCAAATCTCCGAGGACCAAATCGTCCAGGACCAAATCACCGAGGACCAAATCATTGGAGACAAAATCGTCCAGGACTAAATCAGCGGGGTTCAAATCGTGCAGGACCGAATCACCGAGTACCAAATCGTCCAGGATCAAATCGCCGAGGACCAAATAGTCCGGTACCAAATCACCGAGGACCAAATCATACAGCACCAAATCACCGAGGACCAAATCCTCCAGGACCAAATCACCGGGAACCAAATCGTCCGGAACCGAATCACATAGGACCAAATCGTGCAGGGCCAAATTACAGAGGACAAAATCGTCCAGTACATAATTATCAGGGAACAAATCGTCCAGGAACAAATCACCGATGAAAAAATCGGGCAGGACCAAAACACTGGGCACCAAATCGTCCAGGACCAAATACCGAGGACCAAATCATCAAGGACCAAATCACCGAGGACATAATCGTCTAAGACAAAATATCCAAAGACTAATCGTCCAGGATCAAATCACCGAGCACCAAATCGGTAACCATATCGTCCAGGACCAAATCACCCAGCACCAAATAGTCTAGGACCAAATCACCGAGGACAAAATCATCCAGAACCAAATCGTCCAGGACCAAATCACTAAGGAGATAATCGTCCTGGACCAAATGACTTAGGACCAAATCGTTGGGTACATAATCGTCTAGGACCAAATCACAGAGGACCAAATCGTCCAGAAACAAATCACTTAGGACCAAAGTGTTGAGAACCAAATCGTCCAGGACCAAATCACAGAGGACTAAATCATCCAGCACCAAAACACAGAGGAAAAAATCGATTAGGACCAAATCACCGAGCACCAAATCGGTAACCATATCGTCCAGGACCAAATTACCGAGGACCAAATAGTCCCGGACCAAATCACCGAGTACCAAATCGTCCAGAACCAAATCGTCCAGGACCAAATCACTGAAGAGATAATCGCCCTGGACCAAATGACTTAGGACCAAATCGCTGGGAACATTTAATCGCAAACAGGAACAAATTTCAGTAAATTTTTGAGACCAAAAATTTACTCAAATTCCTGCTCAAAACCATGAATTTACAATTGTTTATAGAAACAAAAATGCCGTTTCTAGGGCGATTGCGATTAAAATTTAGGAAAAATATTCCATTTATCTGTAGATTTGGTCGCGTTCCTCGCGGTGAGACCAAAAATATACTCATATTGCTGCTCAAAAACAAGAAATTTACAATTGTTTATAGAAACAAAAATGCCGTTTCTAGGGCGATTGCGATTAAAATTCATGAAAAATGTTTCATTTTTCTGTAGATTTGATCTCTTTTGTCCCTGTGAGACCAAAAATATACTCATATTGCTGCTCAAAACC
>KZ309146.1:124394-178456 GCA_000376725.2 Ladona fulva | reverse complement strand
TCTCGAAAAAGAGAACTTAAAAATTAATTATATTTATTCATGAAATCTTTATTTGAAATAATTTCTGGAATGTCAAAGCCTGCATCTTAGATTTGTGATATTTTCATTTCCCCCTTTATAGGCTGATCATATAAAGGAAAATATTTAGTAATTCAGAACCATGCCACCGCTTGAAAACTGGAGGTATCTTATAATCGATAAAAATGTTTCAGGTTAAATTTGATATGTATTCACATAAGAACAACCGGAGTATTTTATGAGAGCTACAGAAGGGATGACTGGCCTTGAAAATCGGCAAAAATTCTGTAAAATAAGCTAAAAAATTAGTGACTATGCAAGATGAAGAGAGACGAGGTTATTCCTTGCTTTCCTCAGTGAGCGAGAGAGTTGTTTCTGGAGAAATTTTACGTAATTCCCGCAAAATGATCCCATTGAAAATTGATGGCAGTACTTGGCATCTATCATACATCTACGTAAATATTCTGCAAATCGCCTTTCGGCGTGTGGCAGGGGGTGTAAACACCGAGCGTCCGAGTTATCTAATTAGCTTATTTTTATCGCGTATCGTTCGCGGAAAGAACGAGTCGCTAAAACGACTTGTCCTCGCGTCTATTTCTCTTATCTTATGCTCATTTTCAGATCGGCCGAAGTAGCAGAAGGGGGTTGCATAACACCGATTACGTCTTCTACAAACGTCTACTTTCTATGAATTTTTCATTTCGCTGCCTAGCTTCCAATCTCCTTTTGTTTCTAGGATTCCCAACCTGCGTCTGAGAGCATTTGCGTAACACTTGCTTTTCTATCGAAGCACAAATCGTATCGCCTTGCGCTGCACTTTCTCCAGTTCGCGGGTATACGCTTCATCTGCTGGGTCCCATACACTCGCCGCATATTCCAGAGGGGGCGTAACCTAGGTGAAATAAGATCGCTCTCTAACCTTTTCATTGCATCTACCTACAATGCACTTACTGGAACCGAGCTTTTTGTTGCTTTACCGCAGATTTTTTTAATATGTGCGTTCTAATTCAAGTTATTTTTGAGAGTGATTCCGAGATGTTCACAGGAAACTACTTTTATGTTCACAAGAAAACGGGTAAGGGTGATTTTGCGCACCCAGGAAAAATCCCAAGGGAAAATGGACTTGAAAAAAAAATATATATATTTATATATAATATTATACATACATTTATGTTCATTCCGCTAATTTTGTTCGGATGGCTCTGACGCAATTGTATCCTTTCGAAGAAGTTTACTACAGAGCATTTATTTACATTAAGATCTAGTTGCCATTCTTCGCACCACCTTTGAATATGAACTAAATCGTTTGATGGTGAAATGCTATCTTTGTCGCTTGATATTTCTCTATATATTACCGAGTCATCTGCAAATACCCTCATATTGCTATTAATCTCGTCGCTCAGGTCATAGTTTCTTATACTCACTGACGTGGTCAAGACGGAGAAATATTAAATAAGACATGTATTTTCTTCTATCCTCTACCAAAGATGAATGAAAAATATGAAATGAGTTTCAATCATTCATCAACATAAGGTAGAATAGAGATTTTGGTTGGTGAGGAAAACGGATTTGAGAGCCATAATTAGAGCAGTGACTCAGAGAAATCAAAAGAATAAGAAAAAGGAGTTAAACTTTGCGTATAAAGGTGTATGCCTTATTTCCCACTCATATTTATCCTTGGAAAATCAGTAACCTTTGATAAATGTGGAGCAACAGCATCTCATGAAGTGACGCTCCCCTGTGAGGAAAGAATAGCTTCCATATTATCATACTTCTGCAAACATTTTGAAATACCTTACCGTACTAATCAACTTCTGCCATCTGCAGACGGTTAGTATTTTTAAATACTTTTTTGTCGCCCCGTCCTTGAGTTATTTTTAGGAAATTCTCGCGAAAGATACATGCGGATCCGGTTCTTTGGATTCAGGCGCACAAATCTCTCGAGAGTACGATATTTATGTCGAGCAAGGATAACAGAAAATGCGTGCAATATAAAGGAGAGATCCCTGTGGGAGCCCATCATTTCACCATCCGCCCACTCGGACGCGCAGGATTACACAGGAGGGTCCGATCCTTTAGTAAGGTCACCTTCTCCACCCAGCTCTTCTCCCCCATTACGCGCTATCTTTGATTTCGTGGGCGT
Source organism: Ladona fulva (assembly GCA_000376725.2). NCBI lineage: Eukaryota > Metazoa > Arthropoda > Insecta > Odonata > Libellulidae > Ladona > Ladona fulva. Next base: position 176,295 of record KZ309146.1, on the reverse strand, counting down.
CGCGTTCCATTCTCTCCTTCGGTTGTACCTTCTGAACATCCCATCAGTATGTGCTTACCTGTTGTAGTCGCAAAATGTCCTGGGCGTAGCCAAGTCGTTACAAACAGGGCTATCTGTACTCAGTAAAGAACTGTAGCCTTCGAACTAAATTTTCCAAATGTGACGAGAAAATAAGTTAGGTAAATTGTCTCTAACATTTATTAATTGATTAGTAACCTGTAAATATCTTATTCCTGCTACCGTTTCATGACGAATGGAATATTTATCATTTGTATTTCGGTACGGAATAGAGGAAAATGTATCTTTCATTTGCTTTTGTTTCTGTCTTGTTCATGACTCTGATAATATGAAAGCTTCTGAAGTATGAGTGATCCTGAGTATTGGTATGTGTTGAGGTTTCTCCTTATGGAATGCTACGAAAAGTTTTACTCGTAGAGTCAATGTGTCTCACCTACTTGGCCTAACTCCGCTTATTCCATTCTGGCACAGTGAGGAAAGCAAGGGCAAACTACTTTATACCTCATTAAGCCTAGTAAGTCCTAGATCTGTTTCCCCTTTTCATTGAAGAAATATAGTTAAGATTCCTTCCAAGGAATTTGATATGAACGATTGCCTTTTAGCTTCATTGATTTGTTACTGTTTATTTCTCAGAAATTCCAGATAAGAAAGCGCGATGCGGGTAATGAAACCCAAACTTCCTCCAACCAACTCCATTATACATATATTTATTGCGTTACGCATTGTTTATTTGTAATCTGTACAACGGTACGAGTGGTTCGATACCAATTACCTACGTATTCACACACATATGTAGCATACTCCTCCCTCCCCCACCTCCTCCGCCTTACAAATAACCATTTCCGTTTGTCCATTTGAGTAATCTTTATGTAACTGCCAGGAGATTTATAGCAAACGTCAGCGTCCTGAAATTGTCTACCCTCCTCTTCTCCCAATGATTTCGATATGAACAATATCCTTTTAGCAACATAAATTTGTTATTGTAAATTTCTATGGTTATTTGCAGTCTCTCTTCCTAAGTACCATTCAAATTAATCATCTATGCCAATTTCCTCCCTTCGATATTTATCTCTGAAACAACACTCATTTATCTCGAGATGCGTATTCCTTGTTTATCAAAGACTTTAATTTATAAATAAACAATAGTTTTGTCATATTCTTACGTCCGGATAACTGTTTTCCTCCCCTATTGCACGCTCCGATTCCAGTAAGGCATACTTCTAATTATTGTTTAACAAAAGGTTAAATACTAACAAAACTATTGAATTCTATCCAGAAACAACAATAACAATTAATTATGAGAAATCTCAGCCTTGCCCAACAAAAAATTTATCGCGTGTCGTTACTAAATCATCGTAGCACCCAGCCGCCGCGGACCAAATCGTCGCGGACCAAATCGTAGCGGGACCAAATTGTCGTGGGACCAAATTGTAGCGGACCAAAGTTCCGGCTGCGGTATTTAATGTATATTGATAAATACAATCATTTATAATACATAATTATAATTTATAAAATATGATAACAAATAATATATTCCTAAGAATTGTATACCATACATTGGTAGTTTTTCTCTGAATCATAGTGATATAACTTACACGATTAAGTTTAAATTCGATAAAGTGACCACATTGGTCTTCATGAATGATAGCTTAATGGCTCCTCCGCCTTCTTTTCTTAGAATTCTCAAATGGAGGTCTCTTTTGCTGTAAACAGCTGCACTTAATTATTACGACCATCGCGTGCACCGACGTCTTCCCGGGAAGACCGCAGACTCCTTGACGCATACTGGCTCGCCTTAATTGTTTTGGGTTCTCCCTTTCAGGACTAAAGTGAGATACGCCCAAAATACCTGCTTTCCTCAATCAATTTCCATGGCCGACACCGATAATGCCGAGCCTCATAATTAACTGCTTCCCCGAGGGTGTGTAACAAGCCTTCTTAAATATGTTTGGTAGAAATTTGCGTAATTAAAAGAATTTGAAAATGCAAGAGATTTTATATTTATCATTTCTTCATGTTTTAGATTCACCATTTATTATTTCAAATGGATCATTTTCCAGGTTAAATTTTTATTCACGTTCATCCGATCACAAATAATTTAATGTAAATATAGAATATTATTAATAACGCTAATAGACTCCTTATTAAATAAATTAACGGTTACCCCGTTCAATAATTTCTTTACGATCGGCTAAATGCCACCTTTTCATTTCAGCCATTTAACTTTATATGTGTTAAGTTCACAAAACTTTATGTATAATCCATCGCTACTAGAATACTGAATACTCTTCTCTTTTGTCATCCATATTATCTAACGTATTGGGAGTAAAATTAGAAATTTTAATGATCATAACAACTGCCTATTGCATAATATTCTGAATTTTACATTACTTTAGCATGATACTTTTTGGTTAAAAAACGGAGATTTTTCTCTAACCAAAGAATAAAGTTCTGAAAAAAGTATACAAGGAAGAAGTATCGATGATCACATGAATTCCGTTCCTTAAATGTAAATTAGCACCAAATTCCGTTCAAGAATGGGTATCCTGAGGACCTATTTTGAGGCTTCTGTCCTATCGGAAACCGTCTACCTTCCAACGCTATGTTGGAATTCTTCAAACATCCATTCGCGCCGTGTTATTTAACCTAACAGCTCAAATATATGAAAATATGGTTCCACTTTTGACCATCAATTCAGACGAAATGAACTATAAAGTCGAGCGGGAATTATTTCCTTGACGCGTAAACCTGACCGTTAACATTTTCACGATCTTGAAGGTTAGAGAAAGGAAACTTTTAATTGGATCTCATTGTTTATTATTCCCCCGTGTCTTTATCACCTCGATTATTCCAGCTTATTCTTTTTATTTTCAACTCAAACGAAACACAAAAGCAACAACCCTTCGTTACAGTTAGGAAGCAGAGGACGCAGTAAATAGATTACAGTATAGAATATTATACTTTACTTCGCGCTATATTACACAATGCATTACAAAAAAGGATTCAACAATGAACATGTACAATTACAGTAACAAAACATCAAAGTTTAATATAGTCTACATATTCAAGTTTCCCGCCTGCAAAATAAAAAAACATCAACAAAAATCTATCCAAATTTGATTTTTAATAATTTCGTACCCGCTTTATTTGTAATGGTCTGAGGGAGTATTTATTAGAATTTCAAGCCAACATGAATTACACCTTTCTTATGCACCTCTGTTCTTTTTAAATGTATATGAACATTGTCCTTTGACTGCTTTCATAGCAGTTTATGATAAATTATCTTTGCATTAAAACAGTTTTATCGATCTTACGTTTTTTTATTGTTAAGAAAAGTTTAAAAATATATATTAAATATTTGGCAAGATTTTAAGAGCTTTAAAATTCATTTTGCAAGAACCTCACGCTTTGAATTTCCGCAATGATTTTCCGCTTGATAGAACTTTTCTATAGAAGTGAAAAGAAAGAAATATTATTGCCTCAAAGATACATAGTTGTTTTATAATTTAGTTTTATAGTTTTACCTTCACTCTTTCACTTAATTTTTTAATTTTATCTTCACTCTTTCATTTATTAAGCAATTCTAGTCGATTTTGAGTTTTCATGCAACTTATCTAGCCTAAAAGACTAATAATTATGTGGCCTATCTCGAACTTTATTTAGTGAGATTTGCTTGAATATTATTTTTCAATATAATAAGACATACGCATTTTAAAATTCTGAAACAGTTACTAGTGCCGTATTTCTGAAGTAAATATACAAATCGTATTTGCGGAATTATATTAGATAAGCCAGATTTAGGATAAAATACCTCGAGTTGAGATAAGTTTGGTTAAAATAATAGCTTTTACAAATCAATGTTCTGCTGCTGAATTCTTGTTTTGCTCCTCTTTTTGCATCAAACATTTTTTCCGTTATAAGTTAAAGTTCTGTCTGACTTATACTTTAACCTCCTAGCATCAATTATAAGTCTTAAATTATTACCGGTTATGTGAGATAAATGGGATTGATTTTTGACAAAATAATTGTATTGAGTACTTTTTTCGCAATTAAAGTCTATCGTAACCAAGGTCATCAGTTTTGTTTTTAAACCAAGAGCAGTTTATTTATTAATTAATGGCCATATTGGATGTATGCAATGATGAAAACATCAAATAACAGTAACAAAACAATATAAGTGAAAAGAAAACAAAACGGCAGTGCTTAGCAAATAATCAAGTTCTTTTCCTTTAAATCCTGACACAGCCTTTCTTTCCTGCACTTCATCATATTTAAAACTATTGAATTTTAACAGTGGTGTACATTTTATGTTGTACGTCTTACATAGCCAAAATGTATTACTATTGTGCTTCATTTTAAACATTTTAGTTGAAATAAGCGTACAGCGAGTGTTTATAANTAAATACATTCATATACACAGAAAATCATCTGCTTGAATTGGTGACACGTCAAAGTACAATCCTCCAGCATATATAATCCATGCCAGCATACTTCACATACACTAACAAGTAAAATATTACAATTGATATGATAAAAATATAACATTCATAATACATAGACATTAATGGTTGTCTCAATGATGATTCAGTTTGTTTGGGGTGAAAGTTCACTTCTGTCCTAGCCATGAAATTCCATTTCACGTGCGGTGGCCCTCGTCTATCTTGTGTCCTCCTAGCAGATTCCAAAACTTAGTCCTCGGTCTGCGAGAAGTCCTCCTTCTTCTGGAAAAAGAATCTAAAATTATTCGTCACGATATCCCACGTACTCATATCTCAACAATTCAAAGCGGTTGTCACATTTATTAAACATCTCATTTTCAGATTACAATCATTCAGTGCTTTTTCAATCTAAGAATGGAATCGTGGAATACGACTACGAAATTATTTATTTGATTACCCGATACTAAATCAGCGATTTAATTTACATATTGCAAGAGTCATAAGTTTTGATTTAAATAATCTTTCACTTTGATTTATCATTTTTGATCCATTCTATTCTATTAGGTTCACACGTACGATCACAAAGCTCTTGTTTAATTAACAAGATTTATTTGTTAATAGTTTTACTATACAAACCTCTAGTTGTTTCTATTTACATACATTTTACTATCTTTATTTACAAATTTTACTGGCGGAATAGGTACAATTAGAAGGAAATTAAATAAAACTAACCTCGCTGCTCTAAATTACAAAATNAACAAGATTTATTTGTTAATAGTTTTACTATACAAACCTCTAGTTGTTTCTATTTACATACATTTTACTATCTTTATTTACAAATTTTACTGGCGGAATAGGTACAATTAGAAGGAAATTAAATAAAACTAACCTCGCTGCTCTAAATTACAAAATTTCCCTCCTCAGTATGACAAAGGGTTTGATCTGAAAAGGAGACTAATCAGTGTTAATCTCGTCCTGATATGAAGTCGTGTTATCGTTATTATTATATGCAATTAATGCGAATTGTTATGATAAATATATTGCACCTTTGGGTTCTGAGAAATAAACCCGTGTTGCAAAATCCAATGTGGAACAAAGTAACTAAACGTTCATTGCAAATAACACGATGTCGGCGCCTCGATTTCTACGCCATGTTATTGAATTGTATGAACCGGAGTAAATGTGCTACCTATTCAATTCACGGACATTTTCCCAAGTTTTTCTTCATAAATTCTCCACATGGGACTAGAAACTGGGACTGGTTTCAGTAAAGGCAGTGTTCAGTGTTACCTTTATGACTATAGGGATGCATTTTCTTTGATGTACCACAAAACGCTGAATGGAGCGAATAATATCATTTGCATACCTATTGGTAGAGTTATTCATATCCGAACTCATGTTTTAATTGCATTAGAGTATTATTTAGTTATTCATGTTGCTAAAATGTCCTTATCATTATAAGATATTGAGATGTTCCTAGACGAAGCCATTCCTTCCTCATTGTTTCGATTATTTAGGACGTCAGGAATGTAAAATTCCTTAATTTGGAATAGTCCTTTTAAGAATGCCATCTTTAACTAGTTATTTTCCTTCCGAACATTATTCAATTCTTCTAGTTCACCTCATTAATATATCAAAATGTCGTTCGTTATGCGACAATAACATTATGTAAACAATATGTAGTCAATCCCTTACTAGACTTAGTAGATGCGTATTGTCATATTTTCTCCTTGGATACCAAGGGCTGCTCCGTCACTAAATATTTATTCTTGCATATTTTTGCTTATGATGTTTGATGTATTTATCCTTCATCTTCCCTATCTCACTCAGCCTTTATCCAAGACCCTCATTTAATCTTATCTCAGATTTCGCCATAGCTCATTATCGAAAACCTTTATTTCCGATAGACACCTCATATCGAAGCTCCTATCTAAAAGGACCTTCAATGGGAAATCGATAATTTTGCTCTTCCTTTCGTCTGTACCACTTCATTCATTAAGAACATCGAATTCCACATAAAGTTATTGAATATAATATCAATTAAATGTGTATCTTTGAGTGATTTTATTCATAAATCTGACAATATACCATGAATATAATTGACTAATTAAGCTTCCACAAATCTATATTCTAAGACCAAATTTACAAAATGGCTGCTGCTTGGCTCCATAAAGAGAAAAATACTGAAACGGAGAAAAGGAAATGCGTGAAGAGAACGAGAGTAAGAGGAAAGAAACGTTTTGAAAACTGTTTGAAGGACTAAGCTAGAAAAAGCTGAGAGGAAGATGTGTTTAGCAGAGGGAGAGTAAAGACAGGTTAGGTGCTGAGGTAATTTGCGGCTAAAATACTGCCGACAAATCCGCCAATTTGGCCTTTGTCGCCAACCGCGAGATATTTAAGCTATTTATGTCCGATAGGAAACGTAAAGCCGAAAAAGCCTTGAATTTATTGGCCCATCTGGTTTGCCTCAAGGAATCCCAAAGAAAGCGAAAAGTGACTGTCATCGGACAACGAAGTGACCTTTTTTGTGCTCACAAATCTGCAATTTCCAGTGTCGCCGAGTCGTATTTTGGTGTTCAGATGAAGAAATTATGGGAATCAGCCGAAGGGATTGGCAGGACATGGAGGGAACAGCTTCCAAGAAAGGAGAGTTATTTAGCGTCGAAAGCAGTGAGAAGATTCAGCATAAATGGGAAGATAAAGGGGAATTTATGACCGCGAGGAGAAGAGAATTTTGGAAATGTATAGAATAGAGCTGAAACGAGAGGTCTAATGGTGGTATTGAGAAGGAATTCTCTCGTAAATAAAGAGTAAGTCCCCGAGAAAAAAGATGCTTTTAGTGAAAGATGCTGAGGTTAATAAAGAAACATTACGAAAATTCGAATGATGAGACGAAGGAATGAGCGTAAATTTAGAAAAGTTCGGCTTTTCCAAAGAATGCTCTCTTGACGGAAATAGTCAAATCCCTAAAGATATTTTTCGAGGAAAACTGCGAAGCCATTTTTCTTTTTGATAACGCTCCTCTTCCATTAATATTTTTATCAACGAACTTAACACAACAGCCATGCAAGTATCGATGTATTCTTTTATCGTAATTTGCCAGAGGTCATGACAGATTTGGTGGTCTTTTTCATTTAACTGTAAAATAAAAGCATAAAATGTCAATTTGAGGACTAACAGTGACATTTATGAGAAAAAAAGCTACGAGATATTTTACACGTGTTCCTGAATATACGAAACTTCACTTAGTACTCTAAGAAAATTTTCATCCGGCATTTTATCAACCTTCCAGAATTTTCATATTAGCATATGTAAGTTCGAGAATTTCTTGCTAAACGATTTTTTGCGTCTTATCTTACACTATAGCAGCATTTCCAGAACTGCGGTGGAAGTTAAAATTGGCCGGGTAAAGCTGGCTGTATACTGCGCCCGGACCGGAGTATAACTTGGGAAGGAAAGAATTATTATTCATTCTTTCTCAGACAGCCGTTTTGGTTCTTGCACAAGGACGGATACCTTTAAAATATGCTACGCAATTGTTAGATAATAAGTACAGTCTTCTTTACTCTATTAAATTTACGCCCGAAGAACTGAGTGACCAGTAACATGAAATATCACGATGCTAAATAGGGTAAATCTCATCTAGATTAGAAAGAAAATTTTCGTATAAAACATTTTCGTTTGATGGTAATATTTTGGGGCTTTTTGTTGGGGCCACTGGCTAAGTAACATTTCCATGTGTCACCGGCTTTTTTGGATGAGTGATACGACGAAGATAACAAATTGTTGCCCGTTTTAATTGTTTATAACTTTTAAATAGTATACCACGTGGTCGTTTTTGTCTGGGTCCACCCTTGCTGCGAGGGTCGGGTCGTTAATAAGTATCGAAGCCGATCAGGACGGCAGACCCTCAAACTGGGTACCTGAAAAAACCCCAGAACAGTACCTTTAACCACAATTTCAGTTTTCTCATAGAATTCACCGGCATATTTTAGATTCTGTTACCTCTACAGCAGCTTCAATGTTTTTAAAGATATTTTAGCGTCACTGAAAGAATAATGGAGCTAAAATAAAGGAATCTATACCTCATTGCATCGTAAAGACTTATTTCTGAACAATTAAGGAAAGGTATGGATAGAGTTGAGATTGAGAGCGAAAATTTATTACTATGTTCAGGCCGGTTTGGGTTTGGTTTCAATAATGAACGGGCATCCTGGGTCGAAAATTTTGGCCCATGTAGACCTCTAGTGGAAGTACGCTCTAGGAGCTTAGGAACACGCGATAAAAGTTGATTATCGGTGGAAATTACGTTATTACAGTAATTAAGTTCTAATTCTTTTTTTTTCTTGTTATTTTTCTCTAATTTACATCTAAATAAATACCTTGTAAGGACTAAGGACTACCACGCGTCTTTCGGCGCGTGGCAAGGGGTGTAAACACCAAGCGTTCGAGTTACCTCTTTAGCTTATTGTTGTTGCATATCGTTCACGGAAAGAACGAATCCCTAAAAGGACTTGTCCTCTCATCTATTTCTCTTATTTCATGCTCATAGATGGATCGGCCCAAGTATCAGGGAGGTCCCATTACACCGAATACGTCTTCCTGTGAGATGTGCTTTCTCTGAAAACATCAAGTAATCGCAGCCTAGCTTCTCATCTCGTCTCCTTCTGGATGACTACAATTTGTTAACCAATGTAACGTAAAAGAATGAATGTATTTAACGATAAATGTTACAGTTCAATCTTGATCAAACGAGGAAAATGTTACTTTATGATGCATTACGACTGTATTCCTCAAAAAACATTTTTAAATGTAATATCAAAAAATAATTCGATATCAGATAAACATTTTTGAACTTTTCCTTTGGTAGTTATTATATTTTAAATTAATATTAAAATTTTTGAATTCCCCTGAAATAGACTGAATTAATTTGAAGTCTTTTAACGGGTTCAATGTTTGTTAGGAATGATTACCATCCTTTTCACAATCTCCTCTGATCACTTTATTGCAGAATATTCTGCAAATAGGCTTCTCATGTATGAATTAAATCATGTTTCATTAAAATATCAGATGCATTACGGAAAGTATTCCTTCGGCTGTATTTTTGGCCGAGGTAACTTTAGAGAAGCTTAACACGTTCGCTGCAGATACTTCTATTTCCAATACATTTTTCATTCCAACGTTGGAGTGATCCATAGTAAACATACTAAATCAATCAAGATTAGGCGCTGAAAATTACTGATTTATTTTGAAGAAAGTAGGGTACTGAAACTTAGTGAGTGTATAGTGAAAGAAAGAGATAAAAAGGCAAGAAACCATCACTTTGAGAAGAGTTAATAGTTAGGTTTTTTTTCCAAAGTGTTACAAGAAGGATATATACAAAAAAAAAGAGTACAAATATTATATTGCAGATTCAGTTGAAGACAAAGAGTGTATTTGAATTAGATTATAGGAAAATGAACTTGAGCACTAATGAGGATAATTATACTATAAAATGGAAACCGTTCTTTCGTTGTTTTTAAAGTGACTTATTTAGAAGGGAATTTAAAATGTATTATTAAATTATAACTGCTGAATTGTTGCTGAACATTTACATTAATACCCTGCTAGCTGCCATACGGCGTATGGTAGCGGGTGTGGAAACTCCGAACTCCCTAATTGGCTACTGGTATTCATAATGCTATCTGGAAAAAGATAACTATCCGTTCTCGCTAAAACATCCCGAAATCTTTTTGACACCTAATCTCAAAATTTGCTCTTACTGAGTTTAGCAATCACAATATCGCGTATTAATCATGTATTTACGTATATCAGTACTTAAAAATGGAGTAGAAGACACATAGGCAGCGATTAGCTGACGAAGAAAGTATCACATCCCAAAAAAGTGTACACTCGGACATTGCTCCTCCCTAGGTATTTTTTGAACGTAGTAGATTACTTAAGATGATCCATCTCTGGAGAAGGGAAACGGAAGCATTAATTTAGAAAAGCATAAGTATTTTTACTGAAATGCCTAGATTTTATTGGACGTCTCTGAGTTAGAAACTCTGATCTTATTAGAGCTATTTTCCTCCTCCGATGAAATTAACATACTCCCGAAATCAGAGATGAAAATGAGCGCCTTTTTTACTCCTCTATAACTCGCGGAATGTGTACTGCCTCGAGGAAAGGACGAGAATCCGAATCCAAAATAAAAACGTTCATTTTGCCGAGTTTCAGCCGTCTCGCCCAAAAATTTATATCTCTCACGAAGGAAATGGTGCTGCGGAATATATAAGATGGATGAGTCCTGGAGATTTGCTTAATGATGGGTTTGAAAAGCGGTGCTCTTGTGCGCTCAGGAATTAGAAAAGGAAAGAAGAAATTTCGAGGAATGTTCCGAGATAATCCACAACACGGAGAGATACCGCCACAGGATCGATCTGAAGGACCGCGATTTTTTTCGAGATTCTTCCGAATGTAGGTCGAAGGTCGATCAAATAAGTTGGGAAATTTTCTTGGCCTAATCCCGTAGAGCAAGAGGGAAAATATCTGGTTGGATATGTCTGCAAGGTCTTCTTGCAGTATGAACTATGGACGCCCTCGAAAGGGCACACGACTCAAAGGTTTTTCGATGGAAAACTAATTTTTTGTCTTCACTGATTTCGTTTGTAAGTAGAAACGTTTTCGTGGACAAAGAACCCCATTTTCTTTACAACTGTGCTGGGTTTTCTCATCGATAGGAAGCATCATTTTACCTATCGTACTCGCATTACAAACGGGATTTATGGATTGATCCTGAAATGTATAAATTAATAATATGTCGAAGTGCCTGTTTCTATTTCTTGTTTAGCAGTAAATGTCTAATTTTTGGGGAGTTTCCACTTAAAAACCGACGGAACAACTTAGTTAAAATTTTGTAATCCACATCAATGCACACAATAAATCTTTCCGTGTGTCCGGTTGCAGAGTATGGAACGCACTTCCTTTAGAAATTTAATTTGCTTAGACGCTGTTCCATTTCATTTTCACCCGCATTCTGTTTATTTGCCACTTTCATTACCCTCTTTTTCTTTTAATTTTCCCCATCCTTATTTTGCTTTGTTTGCTTCTTTCCTGCACGTAACGATGCAGTTCCTAATAACTTTATGTTCCAATGAAATGACGACTTTCTTTGCAATAAAAAAATATTTACTTGAGATATTCTTTTACTTGTTATCACGTACGTATCTGACTCTGAATCCAATGTTCATATTATGCCTTGGAATTGAAATGTCTTTTATACCACTTTTATTGACAAAGAATATTTATTTTCTCATATTTACAGTAGATATTAATAATTTTTTTTGCAATTTTTATTATCCTTTATTCAACCGAATAATATAATATACATCTCTCTTTCTTTCACTCTTTCCTACAACTTTTCTGGGTTTTTCACACCCCCTTCTCTGGGCGTTTTCCTGTTGTGGAAAAATTATTCTGAGATAAAAAAATCACAATTTTTTAAGATCGATTTTAGACTAGGAATTGATCGAAATCTTTTTCAAGCGTACCACTTCTTAATAGGGGTGTACACAATCCACATGGCTGACTCCTCTATGATTCTAAGATGCATGATAAAAATACAAGCAATGAATTTAGACGGTGTAAAATGATCCAATAATAATTTAATGTTATGTATATATAATTTTTCAATAATGACGTATATAATTTTATTGGATACAAGTTGTAGTAGTTGACGGGGAATCAATTGTTATATGCTGCATTCTGTATTAGTATATGTATGGATTTTGAGGATATATCAACTTGATTGTAAATATATATACTTTTTGTATTGGTTGTGGTCTGACATGTAAATTATAGCTGTTTAAATTATAAGTTGAGAAGTGAAGTCTGTAAAATAAAATCTAGTTTACTGGGTTCAATTAAAAAATATATATATGTCTGTAGAACATACACTGATTCTGTTACTTTTGATACTGTTTGAGTTGTTGAATGTAGTAGAATATAACGTCGCCACCTGAGTTAGCGTCTACCTGTGGCGAAAGTGTATAATAATAATAAAAGATATTAATATAAAAACGTAAAAAATATTCTTTCCGTATTTCTAGACCACAATATCCTACTATCTGAGTCTAGCGTAGCTATCGATAACGAATCTTTGTTAACCCTTCTTATACTAAAGAGATATAATTTCCCAAGTGGAAACTGACACGAAAAGAGACTGACAGGATCCCGCCCGTTTGAGAAACGTTTGAGCTATCTTGGCAGAAGTCGCATTCTTAGACGCACGACTTTTCGTGCAATAACAATCTTATCCCTTTCTTATTGAGATATGGTTTCTTTCGCGCTCACAAATATCTCCCTGTGAAGTCTATGTCTGAGAGACTTGAATGCAGGCGAGTGCTCGCACATCAACAGTCATGTTATCGCATCGCTAAGAAAGCTTTTTCCACCTTAAAGAGCCGGTTCTAGAGTTGCAGCGGATTTAGTCGGCAAGAATTGTGTTCGGCAGGGCAGAGTGCCTTGGCAATAGATGGCCCACCAAGAATCCGGATCCTATTATAGAGAGAGAGGAATGTTAGGGGAGGGTCACGTTGAAGGTGAGTGTGCCTCCATTTACTCCTCTACCAAAAGATGTACGGCGACCCGTGACATCTCCGAACACGCCACGGAAACACTCACAAGGGAAACTTCGTTGATTCGTTTTCTCGATCTTTGCATTTACTTCGGATAAATGGAGATAACGTTTTCCGTTGCACTTAAGGTCCAATATGCGACAGATACGATTTAGGCGGAAAGGTTGTATCGCATGTTTTTCTATTTTCCTCTCAATAAAAACGTCTCCGGGCTATTTGCGTTTCGAAAACGTTTGACACTGAGATGGGTTATGTGGATGATATTCGAGATTCTTTCCCTGGCCGAATGGGATATTTTGTTCTCTTAGAAAGAGGAATATACAAAAGGTATATACTTCTGAACGGAAAAATGTTAAAATGTTCATGGACAGAAATATAAGCTTCGCTCCTTCATCAAATGAAGCATCTAAGGCATCTTCGGCCAATAATTTTCTTTCCATTACATACGATTGTCCTAGATCATATTGAGCTCATGAAGTTTTAGTCACCTATTTTAAGATAAAATTGTGCGGTATTTTATAATTCAATCAATTAAAGAAAAAATCGCTGGAGATATAGAAGCCGAAATCTGTCAGAACGGATGATTCCGGTGGAAAGATTTTTCCTTAAGTTTGTGTTCCGTGCTATGCAATCACAGTATCTCAGCTGCTGATGATTTAAAATTCTCGTTTGGAGATATTTTGTTGAATAAATGCTAAAGCTTGAACAGTAGGCTTTCGAAACGTGTAACGTAAGGAATTTCCATTTCCGAAAAAGGTCATGGAATCGACTGCGACATCTCACCTTGATAAGTGACTAACTCAATGGGCCAAAAGTATCGCGCCTTAATGCAAACAACGCATCTCAGCACCATTACACCGATTCACATCGGATAAGCGACGAAAAACAATCTCTTGGTAACATTTAATTCAACTGTTAAACGGTATATGGGGTTAGGTTTCAACAACTCTACTGAGGTTATTTTTATCTTCAAACCTCTAATTTTTGCTAGAATGAGCAATAAAAGATTTAAGTAAAGGAAATTATCGGAGAGATTTCGAATAATATTGTAAGCTACTTTCCGTAAACTTTCCCAAAATGCGATCATAGATGTAATATTGTTTTATTCTATTTTTTTAAATAATCCGATACAAACTTAAGTGCGCTTGGAGAAACGACTTTCAAATGCAAAATACAGAATTCTGTACCATAACCTAGTTAATAGAATTCTTTGGTGGTAATACCAAATCAAAAGCGATAATTCTAGACACTTTCTATTTCTTAATTTGTAGGAAATTTCCTGGACTGGTTACATGACCGATTTTTATTCGAATAGAATTGGGTGTGTTTTATCCTTATTTCTTGAATCTCATTAACTCATTTGGAAATTTTCTTTAATGTTACCTTAAAAGCACAGAAATAAACGACACCTGTAAAAAAATATTCTGTGCATTTATCTTTCTACTTTGAGATGACTTAAGAAAGAGTGTTAAAATTACAGAGACACTTAACAATGACATTTTCTCACATTATAATATCATTCAAAAATCATTTTCCTTCGGTTATGGGATTGACTGAAGAGAACTCGTCAAATATGCCATTGTGTGCCGTGACCACCGATAAGTCGCGACTGGCGTCCTGCATGGGCGAGCATCACCTTCTTAAATGTCTCCTTCAGCAAGACCCTGACAGGCGCACCAATTTGTCCAACCGAAGGGCAAATACGACAATATACATAGCAATTACCCAATAATTTTCTTTTTCTTAAAGTTCCTTTCATTCGCAGGAAAGGGAGTTAATACATCTTCCGATGATGCTTTCCAATCCAAGTACAAGCACGAACTTTGTAACCATGACCGTTTTTCCCCATGCATGATAGATCTTTTAGTTTAGCATATATTTATTTCCAAACAGGTTTACCTGTATGTGCGCGGTCAATGCACACTAATCTATTCAGTTTTCTTTTTTTCTCTATGGTTTATGATTCCTGGTGGGGCGTACGTGCGATCCCGCAACATTTCTTTGGCGCTATCGATCCTACCAAATCTACCCATTACAAACTTAGCTACCTTACTCTTGAATTTTTCAACGCTCTTAACGTAACAACCATCATGAGGATTCCAAATTGGGATGGGATACGTCAATATTAGTCCTACTAGAGATTTGTAAGCTAGTCTTTTCGCTTTCCTGCTATTTTTCAAATTTCTCATTTAAACGTTTAGTCCTGAAGTTAGTACTACAATGTCAAATAAGTTTGAGTGTTTCTTCATTTGTGAATTTAGCGAAGGGAAATTAATTTTATGTAGTAAAAGCGAACCATCATTGAAGATTGTTACATTTTAGCAAGTCAACGTACAAACTACGGTATTGCAAATAAAAGGAGCTGGCGAAAGCTGTCCCGGGTTTGATTCCCGATGGCGGCGTTAGCTCTTATGAATGTACAAATAAACTTGGCTTTCTAAATAAGAAAATACAGCTACATTAGGAGAACTATCGAATATTTTGCGATACACTGAGAGCTTACTTATTTGTATGGTGCATATCTGAGGCATCTCCGACCTTTCATGTGTGTTTATTTGAATTCATTCTTCTTTATTTGACATGGAGAGAAAAATCTCCTGCCTGATAAAGATTCATCAATGATCCCAAAGGAGGATCAAACAGCAATCAGTGAACTATTTATTTGTTACTCTAACGTAAGAGTCGGTTGTCTATCTCACTCACACATCCACCACTCGTATGGCATACGGTTTGAAAAATGTATCCAAGACTTCATCTTTCTTATAGCTGCATATAATACTTGAAATACTACTCTTTAAGCTCCTAAATTTCCTTCGATATAATATTCAAAAATACTATGAGTTATTTATTCAAAGGAAGAACATTTTATAAAATAAACCAGAAGGAGTTGTAAATAAAATAATTTTTTTCTGAACGGTTGAATCCGAATTTCTTCTTCCTGTAATACATGAAAACATACCAATATTCTAAAGTCTATCACATAGCTATAATCACATTTGATTTATTTTCGTTTATTCATATACTCACCTTCAATTATTTAACCCTACGGTTTCGGAGACACCGATTTATAGCCAAGTTCGCCTAGTACTTCACAATAGGGGGCCTGGCCTTTATGCTCTCTACATTGTAACATTTTTGTTAGCAAATTTCGGGTGTGGCATATATTATGGGCGAAGACCGCTGATGATGAAAAAATAGCGAGATATTTCGCCATTTGTGTATTTGCATGGAATGCTCCTTCTGTTGGGCGAGAGAAAGATTAATAACGTAAATTTCCTCGTGGGATTCTTTTTTAACGAGAGAAACTACGCCGTTAATATGGCCCACGCGGCGAGAGGAGTGTTGAGAGGGGATTTTGCTCATCTTTTAAACAGAATCTTTTGCTTACGACAGGTGATTCATTTCTAGATACCACGCCATTCATCAACTATATTGTACTAAACAAGCTCTTAATATCAAGTATATTCATTGGCTCAGGAATCGACGAAAATAAATGAAATGGAATGTCATTATTTCATTTTAAGCACATTGACTAACAAGTAACACTAGCTAAAAAGAATACGGTTTCCTTTTTTATTTTATTTCCTTTGCCATTTTATAACTGCATAGGTTTTCATGAGACACTTTATTGCCACAAAGAGCTTACAAAAATAAAACGAGGAACCACTTTTCTTTAGGAAACTATATCCTATGTTAATATGAAGAAAAACTTAACAAATATACCACACACTCGGTCCATAAGAACACGACTAGTTTCGACGCATAAGCGTCACATTTAAGTGCAGAAGAAGCACGAAACAACATATAACACCAGAAGAAAGGGTGGCAGAGAAGGATAGTACAGGTGGAGATGAAAGCGTATGATTTACAGAAAACCATTTATTAGAAGAAAGATCCAAAGTAGGAGAAAGACAAGGGAGAGCTGGGAGCAAGGGAAAGAAGGGAGGAAAAACATTCATTTGTGAGATTTAACTTAGGGTTTAGATTTTTCTGAATTATCTCCGTTTTCTTAAGCATTGGTTGGTGTACATGGTACTGCCGCAAAACTTTTGTTTACATCAGTATAGGATTTAGTTTCCTAGAGAAGAATGTTTATGTTTTATGAGATCGTATGATTAAATTCAGGGCTTAGATTTTTCTGTATTATCTCATTTTTTCTAAAATATTGAACTGGCTGCCCTTCTCAGCTATTTGTGAGATTTTAGGCGCGAAGTTAGAAAAGTGTCACGTCTTTCAGCTGAATTTATCCGTAAGGTGTTTCTTCCAATCATAACATATAAGAGTTTAAGCTTTTTCGACTTGTTTATACCTAAGTAAATTGAAATAAATTCCTAAAACAAGGCAGATTTTACATAAACTGCAGTGTACTGATTGAATCGTCGTGCGTGTAAAGTTTTTAACATATGAATATTTACCATTTTTCAACATTTGTAGTGGTAATATAGTTATAGTTCCCCTATTATTAGGGGAAGTGGTATTAAAAGACTGGTCTGTTCGAATGCCTGCATGATATGTAATTTAAAGTGTGAATCTTCGAAAAGACAAGTGAGCCGCGAGTTCATCTTTCGGGAGCCATTTCCTACTTCCGCCATCACCGGCCTTCTTCGTCCAAGCCAATTAATCACCTCCTTTCCTCTGAAGAGATTCTTCTTTGGCCTATATTTATGGCTCGCCTTTGCCTCCTCTCCGGAGCGAGACGCCAAGGTGGGAAACAGCCTCTTGAGACCATTAGCTTCTTTCCAAGAGTCCTATGGCGCAGAATACCTCCAGCTTTCGGAGGAACGTCAAACAGCCGCCCAACCGCCTTTTGGATAATAGCAACTCGCAAATCTTTTCAAGGAGATCCTTAAATCGTGTGTCGAGACGCTCCTCTGCAGTTTCAATTTCGTTTTTTTCCATTTCCTCCCGCTCGGAAGGATACGTCTCTTTCCGAATTTAATGAAACGCGTTGAGGCTTCATATTCAATGCCAAATACAACTTTAATGAAAAATGAGACGTAAGACTTTGGTGAGTTGCGCTTCGTACGGGATTTTCATCTTTTTTGTGACTCTTTGGATTTCTCCTCCTCTTTGGAGTGACATTCTTTACTTGTAGACTTAATTACAGTAGAAATATTTCCGTCCGTTACGAGGGATGTGGCGCTTTTGGAGAAGTTTGTAATTTGAGGAATTAAACGCTATAAAAAGTGTTGAAGCAATAAAAACCTGTTTAAATTAAAGTAGTAGACGGTACCTTATTCGTAAGAGTAGATTATTTTTAATTTGCCTACAATGAATAACTTCGTAAATATTAAATGATTAATAAGGCTAGAGCAAAAACTAGTTGGAAACTATTTTTAGTCAATAGATATCAGTTTCCTTTATTTTGGCATGTTGATAATTGTTATAACGGCGCAAAATTTGATCACCGTAAAAAGAAGAAACTTAAGAACTCACAGAAATAAACGTATCGTATGTTGTTACATTTCTCCTTGAGAGTCCTTTTCAGATCGTAAAAGTTTTACATGTAATCATTGCAATAAATTATAAGACGGTTATAGATAAGTGTAAATTAAAGTCAAATAACCGAATGAAAATATATCTTGAGCTCTGAAGAAGGTATTTAATGGAAAAAAGTAGTTTAAAATATGAACATTGCCTGATTTTATTACTACGAGTTACGTAACTTGGTTACTTTCAGCAGTCGAGTTCGTTGTATGGTCGAGGTTTGGGCATTTGAATGTTCTTCAGAAAGTAGTGATTTCACTGCAATAACATTGGTAGCACTCTGACCTTTTAAAAATCCGTCATACCACGAACATTTTCTTCTGTCTTTCTCAAAAACCAAAAGTTCGTCATCATATCCATGAAACTACGAAATTTATTCGGTAACATAAACAATAAGGTAAGACCGCGTTAAATTATTCGCGCCATTAACACAAGGAGTTTCTTATAGCAATCATATTACTGTCAATGTTGAACCGGGGCTCTGTATTAGCTCTATAAAGCGATATTCAGGAAAATAACGTAATAAGTCTTGAATCTTGCGATAATAAATATGAGGTATAGGTTTGAGAAATCTTTGTCGTCTCACTGAAATAAACAATTAAACATGAGTTAAAAGCAAAAATTATGAAGGAAACTACAATGAAAAACTTTCAATCATAGGTAAAGCGTATACGAGCGTCTCCATACGATGATAATGATACAAAATAATGGTTATTTTAGAAAAAGACTTCTTAAGTTTTGTTATAAATTATTTGGAGCTAAATAATGGCGTTTTATAATGCAAAATGTACATTTTAAACAGTTTATAAGTAATTTAGCCTAACTTCTCGCTATGAACCTCTTCTTACTCCTCTAAATCAAGATTTCTGGTTTTATCCTGGAGCGGATTGTTGTTATCTGTAGTCTAGAGTGCGAATTCGAACTGTTAATATCAGCAGTTTATATCCATGGAAACATCAACTCCTTATCTTAACAGGAATTATACCTATTTTTTCCATTATATAGTTTACCAAATTATCCCAATATAATCTGCAGTGAAGTTGACCTACACAACATTTCCACAGAGTGGTTTGAAAAAGTTCAATGAATCCAAACTATTGGTGAACTATTCACTCATATTACAGAAATATTTTACAATTTTAATATCCTTTATATTGTTGTTTTTGTTTATAGATGTCCAATATTTATGGCAAATGAGATTTTTGGTTTATTTAATGATATCGGTGGTTGGTAATCATGGTCAATGACATATGATCATTAGCAATAATTCTTAATTATTCCATTACTGTTTTATATGCCAATTTAATTGCATCGTACGTTATTTCTCGGGCATTCTTCTCTATATTTGTTGTTGGTTTTGTTGTCACAACATATTTAGTAAGTAATTTTTTAATCTCCATTCGCAAGTTTCTTCCCTATAATTTCATTTCCGTTGAATTTATATAGCTCGAATTTCTCTTATCAGCATAACTTATACAGTTTTATGTGTTTACTTACTGAGATGCCCTTGTTGTCATATTTCAGGCGTTAATCCGTAGATTGTGATGCAAATATATCTGTCTCAAAACAAATTTAACCTTTTCCTCTGAAACACTGTTCAAATTAAAGTGATTTGTATGTTAAGTAGGGAATCTTTACCGGCCTTAACCTATACATATATAGGAACAATATAAGTCGGTGACATATTTGATATGCATCATCATTATCATCAGCCACTTTCAATACGGCAGTAGATGTAGGCCTCCCCTAGCGTCTCCCAATTTTCTCTATCGTTAACTTCTCTTTACTGAGTTATCTCTAAGTTTTATTACAATATCTCACATCTTTTGGTCTTCTTCTTGGTCTCTTCATATCTCTTGGTATCCAGTTGAGAACTGTTGATGTCCATCGGTTGTCGTTTCTTCTCGCAACATGGCCTGCCCACATGCATGTCAGAGATCTTATTTCCTTATTGATCTCTGTTACTCCCGTCATCATTCTCACCCACTTAACACGCTTCCTGTCTCTTCTTTTGATTCCAAGCACACGCTGTTCCATACTTTCTAAGCAATTCTAAGCATGTATTGTTCCATGCTTCTTGTCTTGTCTGGAATCGCTGGGTTATTGCTGCTTTAAACTCCCACGTTTCACTTCCATATGATATTTGCGAGGGTTATTCAGAAAGTAATGCCCAGATTTTTTTCTTGTTATAAATGAATGGATAAATATTTCCCCATAATTAGACCGTTAGAATAAATTTTGTTTAATAACTAGCAAAATCTCAGATGATTTATAATGAAAAAGGCAATTTTTTTCTTAACATGATGAATGCTTGCAGCCGTCACTTTGTGGAATTTCATTCTTACCAATTTTTTCTTGCAGAAATAAGCTGAATTTGGCCCATGTTAAGGTTTATTCCGATCCTAGATCCAGTTGACACAGTTCTCAGGTTTCGCTACAGCGCGNTTTGAAAGCCGACCGGTTTCGACTACTTAATAGTCATCATCAGACCTGACTGATCATGACTATTAAGTAGTCGAAACCGGTCGGCTTCCAAATATAAATATATATTCTTGTGGAATTTTTACAAAGTGTGTTTCATTCTTACCAATTTTTTCTTGCAGAAATTAGCTGAATCTGGCCCATGTTAAGGTTTATTCCGATCCTAGATCCAGTTGACACAGTTCTCAGGTTTCGCTACAGCGCGACCCATAAGTCACGGATGCTGAGGCGTGTTGTTTTTATTGAGGAAACTCGAAGCTCCGCATGCATGACACACTTACTTCATATTTACGATACGTGATAATGTGGTTTGAAGGTACCGTTTTACAAGTTGCGGTTGTACGCAGGCTTATTTATCCTTATTTTCTTTTATTCTTCTTCGTAACATTATTGAAAACTCCAAAAACCATCAAACAAAGACTTTAGTTTTATAATAATAGACTTTAGTGGTTAGAATACCTGCCCGGAAAGTGGGAGACCTGGGTTCGAACTCCAGTCATGTTGATATTTTTAGGCGGAGAATATTTTAATTGGGCAATGTCAATTGGCAGTGAGTCATACCGATGAAGATGATGATGATTGTGTTGAGGCGATGTCCCTACATAGAGGGCCAAAGGCACTTAGACCTATTTGGTCCATTGTGCCATCTGCCATGATACGAAATTACCCATGGAGTCCTATGGCCTTACAAATGACAAGATGCCACCCATGGGCAAGTCCCTAATGTCCCTGGGTTCCTGAAAAAGGATGCCCATGAGACGAAGCCGTGTCCTGGCAATAGCCGGGCATAACACAGAAGATGGATTGTAGATTCCTCTTCTTGGTTGTACCATCTGCAGCTTGGAGAATCAGTAATTCCCATGTTGTGGAGATGTTTGTTTACAAGGTAGTTCCCAGTTAATAGTCCTACCAGAGTTCTTAGATTCCTCCGATCAAGCGATAGGAGTTTCTTGGTATAGCTGGAGTTTGAAGCATCACAAAACTCCTTGCTTGTCTTAATCCCTGGATTGATTGCCAAATGTTTAGGTGTTGGGCTTTTGCCCAATCCCTAATTGTAGCCTTCAGAACAGCGGATGAAATAGGTAGTATTGGCTCTGGGTCAACAGGATCACTGAGAGCACCTCTCTTGGCTAGTTCATCAGCTTTTTCATTTCCAGGAATACCTACGTGTCCTGGCACCCAGAAAAAGTCATATCGATAGGCTACTCCGTTTTTATCTGTTGATCAGGAAAAGGGTAAAAGTGACTATGCTCGTGAAGGCGTGCACTTAGGAAAAATCCCAAGGTATGAAAAAGTCTGGCTAGACCGGGAACATTATCTCATGCCGATAATGTTTTGGCTTGATAGCTTAGTTGGCTAAAACATCCATAGTTTAGCCTGGAAAGTGGATTATTCCAGGTTCAAGTCCTGGTCTTGTCAAATGTTTATCATTTCTGTTTTCCTTAGGATCATCTATTGAAACTGGTATTCAAGATATAAATTTATCCATAAATCTCATAGGAGGTTAGCGCTCCTTTAACATTCTGGGCCGCGGTTTGCATTTTGGTAAATTCTTCAATAAAGACTAACAAGGCAAGGGTTTTACATTGATAAGAGCGCGTTTATTTAATTATGAATATAGTTTGGTCGAAAGCTTTATGCCCTCTAGGTGTGTGTTTGGCCCTTGTTGTTACGGAATGGAGGGAGAGTCCCACGAGGGTGGAAAGCAAGAGGGGAAGCTATTGTCCCTTGGAAGGGATTGGAAGCCTTTGCCATTTATGTATTTGCTCATCGTCCACTGAATTTCCTTTCTATTGCAGTCCTTGGAGGGTGATATTTGAAGTAGCGTTATTGGAACCTATCAATATTGGTCTAAACAATCTATTTGCTCGGCTAATAAATTACACACTGCGACATCATCTGCTTGAATTGAGCACTTCCTCTGTATGATGAACTACAGCTTTAAAAAACTTCCCGGTCCAGCGATTGCAACAAATATCATACTTTCGGAGGAAACTTTTCTTCCGCCGTAATGGACTGTAATAAGCGGAATCCGCTCTGCTCGAAGGTCCCCTTTCCTTTCCTTCCTCTCCTCCGCCGCCCTATTTTCCCTTTCCTTCACCGGACGCCACTTTCACTCTCCACTTATTTTTTGTACCGTCTGCTCCGCCTCTGCCCATACCTTCATTTATTACCTGTGTGAATTTCAGCTCCAGTTATGCACATAAAACACCGTCAAATAAGAAGATAACGTCCTCGAGACCTACCCGTTTGCATCGCATCCTCGTCCTCTCTCTTATGGAAGTTTAAATGGAAAATGCCCGACGGTTCCTCAGCAATTGCATGTACGTGGCGAATAAAAATTATCTGCTTCGAAGGACGTGAGTATCTTTGCTTAAGGAGAGGATTTGGAATACAGATGGGGAAGCGTCCATAAATTATGGATTAGATCCTAATGCTAATAAATTGCGAACGCTTTTCCCATAAGTATTGATGTTCCTAGTGCAAGTGTGGAATACTAAGCTCATTGGCTTGTCTCTTTTCCTGAACAAAGAGGAACACTTATCGCCGAGAAACTTTCTATGCAGTTAATGCATCGAAATTAAGAAACACGTCATCACGTACGTTAAATTGACTGATGTATAAACCGTCAAGTAAAAATACTTCTAATACCGCTAAAAAAACATGTATTTTTGATGTGACCTAATTCACATCGATCATTAGTTGCTCAATCATCGTTGCCACCTGGCCAAAGGCCCAAATTGCAATGTAATGACAAATAAATAAATATCTACAGAAACCGTTGAAAAATGTCATGCTGCTGGAAATGAATTATAGCTAGTACAGAATTAATATGTGATATATCATCTCTTTAAGCAATCCGATGCACTTAAAGAGTCAAAAGAGTTAACACGAGAACGATTGCAATCGAAACGATCCTCCACATCTTCATTCGAGAACACAATAGGTTTTAGTTCAAGCAAAAATGCTCAAATTTGGAGTTATTGAAAAGTAAATCCATTAATACATGCCAAGAAATATGTATAGTTTGTTATTCGTCCAACTCAAATGAAACTTTCTTTTTATTTAGTAGATGCAATTCCAACTAGGCAATTCCTTCGGCCCTATAATTCATTGCCCCGAGTGCATTGGCATTAAAATTGGAGCCATTGGAATCGAAGATACAATGCTCATTGTTTTTGAGAAAACAGTTATTCGGATTTGAAAACGGAATATTTTTATCGGGAAAAATTGAATTTTTATTTTATTATTATTTTTATTTATTCATTCATTTAATAAAGTAAATTTTGAAAGGTGAATATTGCTCTTTAAGGATTTGTAGCTGCCCAAATATAAATTATGCAAATACATATCTTGAATTGCCTTCTGTAGATACATATTTTTGAGTGATTGCTCGTGTTCTGCTAGGAATAATAGTACTTACTTAGATAATAGTACTTAATAATATAAATTATGAGATACATTACAGCATACAGAAAAATCAAGGTATGTAATTTAAAATGAAATAATATAGCGATCTTGAAATGTATTATCTACTGAAGCTATTACAATACAATTGAATTGTGTCCGGAAGCAATCAGTAGTTTTCAAATAACGTCGGTGATTCCGGCCTTCACTTTGTGGTATGCTATAAAAGAAGTTGTGATGCATTGCTTTCGATTCATAGCATCGTCAATATTTTGGCCTGATAACTATACAATGCATCGAAACACAAGTCATGTGTATTCTGTTGTTTGTGGTAATGTATTACTATTATTGAAGTTGTTAGTATTCACTAAGTTTCTTAGTTCTATCTGTAGTTCTTTTCTTACGCAAATCGCAAATCATTATTCATCTATTATAGTTTTGCGGTTCCCATGATAAATCGTAGTAATATATTATTCAACCAACTTAAAGACATACAAAAACTAGACTTTCGAGAAGACTAACTTCAAAAATTATCTTTGAGAAAAGTTACTATTTTTATTATCACTTACTTAGGAACCTGGCAATAGCCGGGCATAACACAGAAGATGGATTGTAGATTCCTCTTCTTCTTGGTTGTACCATCTGCAGCTTGGAGAATCAGTAATTCCCATGTTGTGGAGATGTTTGTTTACAAGGTAGTTCCCAGTTAATAGTCCTACCAGAGTTCTTAGATTCCTCCGATCAAGCGATAGGAGTTTCTTGGTATAGCTGGAGTTTGAAGCATCACAAAACTCCTTGCTTGTCTTAATCCCTGGATTGATTGCCAAATGTTTAGGTGTTGGGCTTTTGCCCAATCCCTAATTGTAGCCTTCAGAACAGCGGATGAAATAGGTAGTATTGGCTCTGGGTCAACAGGATCACTGAGAGCACCTCTCTTGGCTAGTTCATCAGCTTTTTCATTTCCAGGAATACCTACGTGTCCTGGCACCCAGAAAAAGTCATATCGATAGGCTACTCCGTTTTTATCTGTTGATCAGGAAAAGGGTAAAAGTGACTATGCTCGTGAAGGCGTGCACTTAGGAAAAATCCCAAGGTATGAAAAAGTCTGGCTAGACCAGGAACATTATCTCATGCCGATAATGTTTTGGCTTGATAGCTTAGTTGGCTAAAACATCCATAGTTTAGCCCGGAAAGTGGATTATTCCAGGTTCAAGTCCTGGTCTTGTCAAATGTTTATCATTTCTGTTTTCCTTAGGATCATCTATTGAAACTGGTATTCAAGATATAAATTTATCCATAAATCTCATAGGAGGTTAGCGCTCCTTTAACATTCTGGGCCGCGGTTTGCATTTTGGTAAATTCTTCAATAAAGACTAACAAGGCAAGGGTTTTACATTGATAAGAGCGCGTTTATTTAATTATGAATATAGTTTGGTCGAAAGCTTTATGCCCTCTAGGTGTGTGTTTGGCCCTTGTTGTTACGGAATGGAGGGAGAGTCCCACGAGGGTGGAAAGCAAGAGGGGAAGCTATTGTCCCTTGGAAGGGATTGGAAGCCTTTGCCATTTATGTATTTGCTCATCGTCCACTGAATTTCCTTTCTATTGCAGTCCTTGGATATTTGAAGTAGCGTTATTGGAACCTATCAATATTGGTCTAAACAATCTATTTGCTCGGCTAATAAATTACACACTGCGACATCATCTGCTTGAATTGAGCACTTCCTCTGTATGATGAACTACAGCTTTAAAAAACTTCCCGGTCCAGCGATTGCACCAAATATCATACTTTCGGAGGAAACTTTTCTTCCGCCGTAATGGACTGTAATAAGCGGAATCCGCTCTGCTCGAAGGTCCCCTTTCCTTTCCTTCCTCTCCTCCGCCGCCCTATTTTCCCTTTCCTTCACCGGACGCCACTTTCACTCTCCACTTATTTTTTGTACCGTCTGCTCCGCCTCTGCCCATACCTTCATTTATTACCTGTGTGAATTTCAGCTCCAGTTATGCACATAAAACACCGTCAAATAAGAAGATAACGTCCTCGAGACCTACCCGTTTGCATCGCATCCTCGTCCTCTCTCTTATGGAAGTTTAAATGGAAAATGCCCGACGGTTCCTCAGCAATTGCATGTACGTGGCGAATAAAAATTATCTGCTTCGAAGGACGTGAGTATCTTTGCTTAAGGAGAGGATTTGGAATACAGATGGGGAAGCGTCCATAAATTATGGATTAGATCCTAATGCTAATAAATTGCGAACGCTTTTCCCATAAGTATTGATGTTCCTAGTGCAAGTGTGGAATACTAAGCTCATTGGCTTGTCTCTTTTCCTGAACAAAGAGGAACACTTATCGCTAATTAAGAAACACGTCATCACGTACGTTAAATTGACTGATGTATAAACCGTCAAGTAAAAATACTTCTAATACCGCTAAAAAAACATGTATTTTTGATGTGACCTAATTCACATCGATCATTAGTTGCTCAATCATCGTTGCCACCTGGCCAAAGGCCCAAATTGCAATGTAATGACAAATAAATAAATATCTACAGAAACCGTTGAAAAATGTCATGCTGCTGGAAATGAATTATAGCTAGTACAGAATTAATATGTGATATATCATCTCTTTAAGCAATCCGATACACTTAAAGAGTCAACAGTTAACACGAGAACGATTGCAATCGAAACGATCCTCCACATCTTCATTCGAGAACACAATAGGTTTTAGTTCAAGGAAAAATGCTCAAATTTGGAGTTATTGAAAAGTAAATCCATTAATACATGCCAAGAAATATGTATAGTTTGTTATTCGTCCAACTCAAATGAAACTTTCTTTTTATTTAGTAGATGCAATTCCAACTAGGCAATTCCTTCGGCCCTATAATTCATTGCATCGAGTGCATTGGCATTAAAATTGGAGCCATTGGAATCGAAGATACAATGCTCATTGTTTTTGAGAAAACAGTTATTCGGATTTGAAAACGGAATATTTTTATCGGGAAAAATTGAATTTTTATTTTATTATTATTTTTATTTATTCATTCATTTAATAAAGTAAATTTTGAAAGGTGAATATTGCTCTTTAAGGATTTGTAGCTGCCCAAATATAAATTATGCAAATACATATCTTGAATTGCCTTCTGTAGATACATATTTTTGAGTGATTGCTCGTGTTCTGCTAGGAATAATAGTACTTACTTAGATAATAGTACTTAATAATATAAATTATGAGATACATTACAGCATACAGAAAAATCAAGGTATGTAATTTAAAATGAAATAATATAGCGATCTTGAAATGTATTATCTACTGAAGCTATTACAATACAATTGAATTGTGTCCGGAAGCAATCAGTAGTTTTCAAATAACGTCGGTGATTCCGGCCTTCACTTTGTGGTATGCTATAAAAGAAGTTGTGATGCATTGCTTTCGATTCATAGCATCGTCAATATTTTGGCCTGATAACTATACAATGCATCGAAACACAAGTCATGTGTATTCTGTTGTTTGTGGTAATGTATTACTATTATTGAAGTTGTTAGTATTCACTAAGTTTCTTAGTTCTATCTGTAGTTCTTTTCTTACGCAAATCGCAAATCATTATTCATCTATTATAGTTTTGCGGTTCCCATGA
The DNA here is from genome assembly GCA_000376725.2 of Ladona fulva. NCBI lineage: Eukaryota > Metazoa > Arthropoda > Insecta > Odonata > Libellulidae > Ladona > Ladona fulva. Next base: position 148,212 of record KZ309146.1, on the reverse strand, counting down.
TAAATCGTAGTAATATATTATTCAACCAACTTAAAGACATACAAAAACTAGACTTTCGAGAAGACTAACTTCAAAAATTATCTTTGAGAAAACTTACTATTTTTATTATCACTTACTTAGGAACAAGAGATAATTTGCCAAACAAGACAAAAGGTAAACAAATCTTTCAGAGTAAAAAAAACTAGTCGAATTTCTTTTCGCATAAATCTCTCCCACTTCCTTTGCCTATAACTCATCGACAATAGTACGGTACAAAACAAGATTTTGGTTAATACTGTTCGTTTTATATGAAAGGAAGACCATTCCGGTTAAAAATTTCCCTTAACATTATTTCGAATATATTTAACTTTAAAAGATTTTATTTCATTAAATAGTACTATGTAAGTACTCGTAATTAAATCTTTTTATTAGAAATAAATTTAAGTTGAAAACTTTCCCATCCTATTTTTCTTTCATTTCGATTCGGATGTCATTGGAAAATACTAATCACACTAGAATAAAACTAGATAAGCTCTCTTTTGACTGCCAACAAAATTGCCGCCAGAAGGTTTTGGTCATCAGCGCTTTGTGGAGAGGATTGCAACTCCTTATAAATCTGCTCTTCGTAGATTTTTCCTCCGCAGGTTAAAGGGTGGCGCGCTAGCCGGTGCCATATTACTAGGGAGGGATATACGACTTGAGTTCTCAAAGAGGAAGTATAAATTTTCTAGAAACTCTTAAATTTTAGAGTCGGTATTCTGTCATGCACCACCTGATTTACTCTCTCTGAAGGTTCTTTATCTATCAGAAGAAGGAAAATGCTTTGTCATTCTTTGTGATGAACTTTGTTATATTATAACAACAGATATTAAAATATATTTAACTATTATGCTAAAAATTTGTTAATAGCTTTTCAACATGATGCATCATTCAAAATTACGGCATAAAATTTCTTTAAGATTTGCTATCAAAGTCATTTGTGTTGAATGCCATTCTAGGCTTGTATTGTGAGAAATAAAATACTATTTCCAAACTTAGGATTGTTTGACAATGTAGCTCCCAATCTTTTTACATTGCTTTCAACAGTTAATTTCTTTTGAATTTAAGGTCCAGCATGGACAGAGCAATGTATATTTTCAACTTATTTCTTTTGTATTAGACAATCTATTGTCCCAAATAAAGGATTTGCTTATACCCATTCCTGGATTTAGGCATTCTGTTTCATTTCTGGAAAATATATCAAAATGTTACTTTAGAAATTTATATTTAATCATTTTACTCCAATATTTTTACTAGCATGAGAATTTACTATTTTCTATTGTTATTAGATAATTGTTTGAGGTTTTGAACAAGTTTTTATCCGTTTGGTTGGTTTAGAGAATGTGACCATTTCCCATCCGATGGAGGAATCCTACCTTTGTGAGGTATACTTTCAGAGAAGGGAATTTGTTTTCAGAGTTCAATTCTTAGCACAGTAATTGAATGAGAAAAGAATCAAAGTACAGTGACATGTATCTGATATAATTCTGTAGCTTCAGTGAATGTTAGAGATTTTATGGATTGAATGGTTTTTAGCTTTGATATATAAATAAAATTTTGTTTCCTACAGACATATTAAATTATAAGAAAACCCTCAAAACATCGAATATACCTAGCACATAGTCCAAAATTTTAAAATTTAAATTAGACCAAATCAATAATCAATCTTTTAAAATTTCCTCCAAAATATTCATCAAATATTAGACATAACTATTCATTTGGAAAATGCTCGTTACTTAGTTTCTTCTTGAGCAAACAGGAATGGTTTAGCTTTACATCATTTCTTTGGTTAAAAAACTGTTGATTGTACCCAAGAAAATTATTAATTTATCTGAAGCAAGAGTCAGTTATTGTATATTTTATAGTAATATTTTGTGAATTGTTTTACTTTCGTATACTACCATACTTATCGATTTCTGTGCATTTTTACATACATTTTCTTTTTGTGATCTTATAAGATATAGCTTCTGTTATTAGTTTTAAAGTTTATGTTTTATTGTTATTGATGTAATTTGTGTATTCTTACATTTTCTTTATTATTGGAATGATGTTTTTACATCTACTTTCTTACTTTTTGTAATAAATACATTAAATTTACTAATGTATATCATTATTCATTTTTATGGTATGCTTTTAATTGGTTTTCATTTAACTATACATAGTTTTCCATTTAACATGTAATTAGCTCACTTTATATGACATGTGTATTCTTTCAATAATTTAATATTTCATGTTGCCTGTCATTATAGAAGTATGGAATGCTCTAGTCCCAATTTCTCTAAAAAATGATAGTAAGCATCATAACAATGCAATATTTAAATACATGTATTTTTTATAGTGCAATCATTTATGTAAAAGGGTTTGAAAATGTTCAATAAAGTTGTTAATATTATCATGAAGCATGCTTCATATTGTAAATCTCACAAATAAAGAGCAGCATCTTTGAGTATTTATTTTAATATATAAATATCTCACAGAAAAATTTGACATACATTACAGAAACATTCATAGATTAGTCTCATTAGTCTCATTAGCCAAGCCTTGGACCTCTCCAAATAATTTTTCCGAAGACCATCACATAAGAGGATGATGTTCATACTTAACTTACGTTACATAAATAACAGTCTTCTTATTGCTCATCTGCTGTCTGGGTTTCAATAAAAGTAAGAGTAATAAATTATTATTTCTGGCCACAGAACCTTTTTTCCTCAGTAATTATTGCTGTAATAGCTAAAAGGTGCCATGAAGGACAAGTATGGATTGTAATTTGGGTACGCATTGTAAGGATGTTTCCTGTTTCCAAAGTATCCATTGAGAGAGTTGGAGTATGGATTGATTAGTATAGACTGCAATGGAGAATGCGTCTCTGGCATGTATTTCACACGAGATGGAACTTCATCAGATGCTAAAGCAGGTTTGACCTGGAAAGATGAAGATGCATCATTAAACAATCCCATCAATAGGGGAAATATATGTTAAAAAATAAATGGAGAAGAATATTTAATTCTCAAATTTTGATATATTTCATCGTTATTCGCAAAAAACGTATATATACTTCAAAAAGCATACTCTTTTTCTTATTTATAATAGCTGCTAAAATTCTAACATACATGAAAAGAATTAAGTAAGTTTTATTTATACGCGTATTATATTCGAATTATATTGAATTAATAATATTACTCCCGGAATCTTGAGAAACAATTCCCTTATATGAACTATATTCCCAGTAGATAGTAATATATAAGTTTGAAATCCTTTTTTGACGCTATCTGTAGCACAATTCATAACAGTTTCGCTTTTTCATGAACTCATACTTGGCGCTTCAGTGAGTAGATAGTCTCAGTTATCTCCGTATGTTAGCGCACTGGTAGGACAGGTAGAAGAGGCATCTTGTGGAGGAAAGAGCATTCACGATAACAGGTTTTCAAGCGGGAGAACCTAATCGAATTTAAGAGTGAACATTTTCCAATTCCAAAGAAATTCCCCTTAATAGTCTATCCCCATTTCAATCCATTCCGGTCCTCCGTGGGTCGAGACTTGTAGGAGAAATCATTTGAGGTATGAAGCATTTCAGTACATGTCTGTTTTTTCCAAAAACTTGGAAAAATTTCACAGGACTGCTTAAGTGCTTAGTTGGACTAAATGCGAAAGTAACTATAAATCGAATACACTTAATAAAGCTTGCACAAGAAGTAACGGAAGGGAGATAATAGCCGAGGGCTCAACAAACCAAATAAACTTGCTGAAGCTTTTCTTAGCTTAAAATAAGGGCGAAATTGGAATTAATTATAAAAATTGAAATATAACGGTGATGTCAGAGAAGTTCAACCTGAATTATTATTAAATCCATCCCCGAAAAGCTTTAATAATATTTAAGAGAAGATTTTGTGTGAACCTGGTCGCCTTTATGGCCTTATTTACGTTAGTTAATATTATAAGGTCCGGTATTCTGATTTATACTTAAAATGGCATTTAACTGTTCAACTTAGCGGTGAGTTTAAAAATAGTTTGTTAGAGATAGAGATAATATTATAGTTAACATCCAAGCTTATTCATCGTATATCACTTAGACTCTAAAAAACCGTTGTGATATCAGGCCCTTTAGTGAACTTTAATTTAAGCCCATTTTAGGTGTACATACATTATCATATCTGGTCTAAGATTATCTAACAATATCTGTCAGAAACCATCAACGCTCAAGTAACTTTTTGTGATGACGGACTGTACAATTTTCTCTATTAATAGGTCATACCTTCACATTCTAGTAAAGAAATTGATAGCAAATAATCGTTTACCTTTTTCCGGTAGAATCTAGTATGAGGACCTAATTTGTCATCATCCGGACCATCTGGAGGTATCTCTATCACTATTCCTCCAGGAAGAACAATGGTTTCTGGAGGCCCTCCTTGGTCCACTTGATTCCCTTCCTCTTGTGCAGATTCCACCGCCTCTTCTCCTGAAGGCTGCACCGGAGTCTCGAAACTCAACTCCGGTTGCTCTGAAGGACCCCCTGAGATTTCCATCGGAATCTCTGGCAATTCGTTGCTTATTTCTGGTTGCTGAGGGATCTCGGGTATTTCAGGTGGTTTTTCTGAAGCTTCTGAAACAGTGTCCGTGGGTTTTGGCGGCACTAGAGCTGGTGTTGGGGCTGGGAACACAGCGTTTGGTTTCTCACTGTTCACTATGTTAACCCTTTGAAGAGAATAAGTCATCTTATTAGAAGCTTGGCTGTATCGCAGACGTAGCTCTTTGTTTGATTATCAGATTGAAACCAATGGTTTTCTCGAACATTTAAAGATACCACTAGCAGAGATGGTAGCAGAGTAAATTTCCTCAAACACATTCCAAATAGAATTAAACCTCGGTCTGCGAGTAACTTGGTTTGCGAGAGTTAAGAAACGAACAAACATTTTTGATACATTTTAACTTGATACGAGCGAGGTCATGCAATGAGAGTAGTACGTATACGTTGTTTTGTCTGCCGAGCGACACGTGATCACTATATTCCCTTATAATGATTCTTATGTATATGAATATTTTTAAATTTTGGAGCAAATCATCAGTTTCCATTATTTATTATAGGGAAACCGCTTTGATATACGAGGTCTTCGGATTACGAGCACGTTTCTGGAACGAATTATGCTCGCAATCCAAGGTTTGACTGAATTATAGTTAACAAAATCTTAAGCTCTCTTGGGTTACTTTCCCCCGAGTACGAAATCTATAATTTTCAAATCCTCAGAAAATGAAAGTTATACCCTTACTTAATTTATAATTAACCGATGCATATGCCTTAATTTACATGCTGATATTAGGTATTAGACATTAAATATAAATTTTATATGATTTCATCATGCAAACTATGTTGCGATCGATGAAGTAAAGTTTTGATTTTGTTACTTAGTGTATTTGTACAGGAATACTTTTCACAATTATCAGCCAACCCCATATAAATGTTCTTATTTATAACGGGTTGGCTGGTTCTATAAATAATAAGGCTAATAAAAAGACAACGCGGGCCTCTTGATAGCCAAGTGGGTAGTGCGTCCGACTTGAGTGAAAGTGGCTCCGGATTCGATTCCCTGTGGGGGCACACATGTGAAATTACCTCAGCTGTCAACACACGTTAAAAATACTAATATGTCCCAGGAAACCACTTATACCTGTCAATAAATGTCTTTTTATGTCTAGTTAAGAGAATAATAAGTTGTAACTATTAATTTCCATTGTCAATTTGATTACAATCTGTTTAGTTAATACTTGAAAATTACTGGGTAACGAGACATCAATCTGTATTTATAATTCATTTTACATACTTTTCTTCCAACTTGCTTTATTAAATGACACAAAAGTCAGGAATTTGGCGAAAAATGGCAAACAAAAGTTACCAAAATAAAATATAAAGGTTTATCGCATAAGGTTATTTCCCACAGTGACGATGTAATCATAATAAGTAACAGAGGAAAGAATATAAAAAGTTACGTGAAGTTAGACAGCACCAAGCCTATAATACGCAATACAAGTATTATCTTGCGGATTCGGTATTCTCCATAGCAGTAACAGGCTAAGTTGTATTCGAAGAAGATACTAAAATTAAAATTCAATTAGAAACACAATAATATACAACTATTTCGTCAAAAATGAATATATTCTGATTAATTTTGGGAATTTTTGGAATTGAAAAAGAAACTGCATCCATGAGGAGCTGATATTTTCCCAGATTTTCGTAGCTTATTGCCAAATCATAACAAGATAAATAGTAAGCATCGGAATCAGTCTAAACTATTTGAAACCAACCTAAAGCCATTAGCATCTGCGATGTAGTGAACCACTCTAACGTTGCCGTCAGGCTCCACGAGACCGTAGGACCCTGTCACGGAGCCATTTGCGTGTCTTTCTTCATTACGATATTGCGTATTTCCAGTCGCCGGGTCATCGATGTCATAGCCGAAGACGTACGTTCCTTCTCCCTGTAAAATTATCAGAATTCACTATCACTCATCACTGGAATCTCTCCTCTCACATTTCATTGATTCTATAATATTTACTTAATTCGCATTTTTCTGAGAGCGTTACGTGTAACATGCAAATAATTCAGACTCTCATCAGGCTCATCCTTAATTTGATGCTCAAATATAATAAATGAATGATGAAATTAACAATAAAAATGTTGCTCATTGAATTGCCATTAAGGTGCCTTTAGCTGTAAATAGGCAATATTACAATGGTCTTAGATTATTGTTTTATATTAGTGTTGTAGTAATTAATATTTGAGCCTCAAGTATGAGTGATGATGATTTACTTTATCCTTTTGGTTACCGTATTTTAGTACTTTTTCGCAGAGGGAAGAAGCATTTCGATATCTATCGAATTCCAAACCGATAAATTAGAAACGGTTTTCACCAGATGAGGAAGAGTTCTGTAAAACGTAAAATTGCAAAGCAAGAATAGTTCGTTCTTACATATAAAGTTTTCAAAAACAATTAGTCCGTCGCATCACAGAGATAAAAATTAAATAGTGAAGTATGGTACAAGTATTCATTTGGAAAGTGAAATGAAACATTGAATAAAAAAAAATCTACTGAGTACGCTTGCATATAATTTAATTTCCATTTTCTAAAACAGAATATTATTTCCATAGCAATGGTTTGGGACATTTAAAAGATTTCAGTTGAATCACATTAAACTCTTCCTCTGTAGTGCCGATACACCATCATATCGTACGTTACAAATATGTCGAGTTTCCTCTGCATCTCTCATTAGTAATTGTATTATTTATAATCTGTGTTTTCACGGAATTCCCACTTTCTCGTGTGGGTGATTTTCCTCTTGGATCTTGGTTTTTCTCAGTAAACCTTCAGTTTAGGAGCTATTCCCCACGACCCAAATCTTTCTGTTTTTGAATCCGTTAGATCGTAATTATTTATTTATTAGTTTGTCAATTAATTTGTATCAATCATCTAGCATGTAGTATTTATCGGACTATTTTTTACTTATTGATTTATTTTTCCAGATGCACTTTAATAGTAGTCAACTGTTTTTGATTAGTTTGCGCAAATCGCTTGCGTAATATCTTCAGAGATAAGGGGGAAAGGATGCCATTTTGGTTTATCCTAGCCGTTAGAGTATCACAATATAGTCATCCACTGCAATAAAATACAATATTGCAAATTTAATGGGCTGCTGATTAGCCGTGTGGGTAGAGCGTTCGCCTTTAGTTAAAGCGAATTTGTGTTCTACAATGACCTCGGCTGTCGAAGCACTTTTATCAATACTGCTACAACTAATTCCGCAAAAAGTTTCAACTATTCTGAAAATGAAAAGATATGAATTGAATTATCTTAGAGAGAGAATAAAAAACATAATAATTTACCTGATGTCCATGCTCGTGGTACCCATCTCCCCAGTCAGCGATGGATAGTCGTGGTTTTCTTGGCGCGGAATCTGTGGTCTTCAAAAGTAGTATCACAAGAACACTTCTGGCGAATGTCACCTAGAATGCATTGGAAAATGCGAGTGATAATACAGCCAATTGGGTCCCGAAGAAGGGTTTTATCTTAATTGCGGGCCTGAGTGGAAGAAGAATACTTTTATGAGTGCCAACCAGCTAATTTGTTGAGCACCGTTTATTAGAAAATGGCCTTTAGTTTTCACAAGTCCTTTAGTGGTTTTGCATGAAATTAAATTTATTCTGGAGTTAAATGGTTCATTTCGTCGTTTTAATGAAGAAAATCCGACAAATTGCAACTAAAAACTCTCCCTTGGTAATAGTGTTGCAGGTCCGTGATCTTCCGCAGTACTTTTCATACCGCCCAAATATGGAAACATTAGAGGGATCTGTGACCCAAAGTCATAATCAAAATGTCTCGATAAGAATACGAGAAGTTCATAACCCACATAAGGCTGGTTGGATCGTTAAACCCTCCATCATTAACCATCGAAAGCGTTAGAGAGGGAAAGAGACATACAAGACAAGATGAGGTAGTTGTTTTTGTGATTTGTCGTTAACCTTCGTTTTCCTTATTTTTCAGGAGAATATTAAAAAAAGAGATTTCATATAATTACAGCAAGACTAAGAGCAAATGAAAAGTACATATTCCTTTTTCAATACCAAAAAGAAAAATATACATCCTGATGATGTTCGCCGTAAATGCTAACTTACCTCATCTATTATTGTTGGGATCGAGTGATTTTTCTGTATACATTTTCGGAGTTACAATTAAACTAGCGATGGGACGATGGAACAATTTTTACCGAATTCGCGATAGACTCGAAGTTCCACATTCTGATTCCTACTAAGTTTGTAATTCATTAATTTTGATTACTGTTTATTTGGAATACAAATACTTAATAAGCAAAGTACATTTATTAATAAAACATTTTGTAAAATGATAACCCCAAAAGTTGATGAAATATAGAAGGATATCCTTTTCATTGAAAAAGGTGGGTAATTTTTTCAACAATGAAGGGAGCGATTTCCTTATCTATATCTTCTAACTATTATACTAAACTCCTAGAAGTCATAGCAGCAATTTGAATCGGCTTTGTTATACTATAATTTTTAATATAATTATTATTAAATGAGTGAACCAGCAGTGATCAAAAGGAGATTCAAAATAAAAAATACTAGGAAACGAAATAAAGTAAAACTAAGGGACTTATAGGAAAGTTCAAGAATTGAGTAGAAACTCGAAGATCGACTGTCTCATCAGTAATTATAACACTCTCAATATAACACAGCTATTATAAAGCACGCGCCGACCTCGGTGGCGTATTGATTAGCGTGCTAACCTTAATACACTCAGGTCCCTGCTTCTAATCCTGGTCAGGGCATGGTTTTCTGTGTTCTTAAAGGGTTTATTGTAAGATTGTTCAACCTTCCTTTAAGTACACCCCATTAATAAAGAAATTGTTATCAGTATTCGCCACACTCATTTCGCCATTACCTTTTCACGAACTACCGCTACTTTTTGTTTGCAGAGAGAAGCCACATTAAAACAGAGTTTTCACGGGGTCGAGTGCACGACTATCGAGCTCTTCTACTGTCGTGCTCTTGACCATGTGAAAACTAGCGGTCGATCTACTACAGTCGTGCTCGACTACTCGCGGTGCGATTCATGTTTTCTACGTCAGGTCGGAGTGTACACGACCGAGTCAGTCGAGTAGCTTGCACGCGTCGAAGTCTATTTATAAAATAAATTATATCCAAATGATGCAGTTCGTCGAACTGTGTTAGTCGACCTGGAAATAGCACAAAAAATTAAGAACTTGAGGACAACAAACAATCAAGGAAGAAACAATATTGTTATCAGCAAGGAGTCTCGAGCATAAGCAGACGAAATTATTATGGCCTGCAAAGACTTCCGTTCTTAGCTCTTCCCATCAATTATTTGATGCTCCATAGACCATTTTCCTTTCAATCCATTGCCGAAATTAGAAACGCCTATTTTTTCGTATATTTTAAGTAACGGGGCAGTTCAACGGCTAAAATGTCACAAACGATCGAGATTCCCTCCAGTATCGACTCCGATGACGGCATTTTTGCTTGAATGAGTAAGCATCGTTGAGACAACGTCGTGTGAACGATTTAAGTCGTGCTCGACTACAGCGTACTTACTACTAAAAAAAGTAGTCGTGCACGTAATTCGAGTAGCTGGTCGTGCACTTGACCTCGTGAAAACCCGGCTTAAGAGTTACCTGAAAGCAAGTATTTTTCCGCAAGCAAATACCAACGGATTTTTAAGGTTAACGGAGGTTAAGCACCGCTCATATTTATTTTGCAGTATCCATTTCTTGATATCAAGGATTCTCATTATCGACGGTAGGTATGACTGAATGTGATACCCAGTTCATGAATGGAAGTCATCGTCTCATTTTACTTCCACAGATGTATCCGAGACGGGCCTCTTAAAAACCATGCTTGAAAAGATGAAACTTTCGCGCGCGTCACTAAAAAACATCGTAAAATTCCGCCGCACCCACACAAAGCGTGATGTGGCTTCCTATAAAGCGAGTTAGCGCCGATGCGCAAAGGTCTGCGAACTCATACAAATGAGAGCATAAAGTTCCGAAATTAAGGTTCGGAGATGCCGTAAAAAGAGAGAGAAGAGTGGGATTGCTAAACTATCCGGCACGAAAGTTTATTCGATGTCATAACACCCGAAAAGGGTGTTCTCCCACATTTCAAACTCTTTTCGGAAATCCTCCTTGTCCCTACTCTACATGTCAAACAACGACATATGGCGTTCTTTCGTTTTTCTAACTAAGAGGTTGTTGATGTATAACTGAAATTGATCGTCAATGGAATATATTTACAGTATAAGTAATTTAAGAAATAAATGACGTAGGATTGACTTGATGGATGGACATATGGATGAACTATGGATGTATATATTCTACATAACCATGTTCCGCTTTGTTTATGTAATTATGTATGTATTTCACACCAGGAATATAACTTATGCTATTTCTAGATCTCATACGAGTTCGACGTCAGTTTCATAAACGCATTCTTCGCACTAAAATAAACGCTTGGTTGTCCTCATTATTCGTTGAAGAAAATTAGTTGAAGAAAATTCAGATGAAATAGTTCCCATTTTCCCTTTCGGGAAGAGTGATGAAATAAGGAAAGTAAAAGCTTAAAATTTTTCGAAATTGCGATTCTAGTAGTCGTGAAGTCCTCCTTTTTATATTTATACTGATAACCAGAAGAAAGTTTTCCTAAATGAGATATACTACTCGTTATTTCGCTTATTAAAAAACGGAGAATTCTTCATAGGTGACGCAATGTTCCGAAATCCCCATTCTTTTATAGAAAGCTCCTAAATTGTTAGGAAATTAACGTAGAAATAACTGTATTACAAAATATATTCCCAGTCTCTCAGTTTATAACTTCTAAAAAGCCATTTACTTTACGTAAATTTCTCATAAAAATTATAAGAAATCATTATCGCGGTGCACTTATACTGAATAATTCATGAAATCAACATTCAACAATGGCCTTAGTCGTCAAAGGGATCGGTTGTTAATTTCCCAAAAATGTTTACGAATTTTCCGTGTATTCTATCAAAGCTCTCGCAATTTCGAATTTGTATGAATGATTCACGACTAAAATAAGATTTAATGATCATTTTCCTTTCTTCAGGCACTTGCCTCAATTTCGTAGGACAATTGTTTCTAATTTAATTTTGTAAAAGAAACAACCTCTGCAGGTAACGAAAACCTATTTTACGTACCTTTCTTAAGGAAAAGTATAATAACTGGTTATCCCCGTGCATTTATATTAGAAAACTCATTAAATCAATGTTCAACAATTGCCTTGGTCGTCATAGGGATGGGTTGTTTATTTCCAAATAATTTTACGAATTTTCCGTGCATTTTATCAAAGTTTTCGCAATTTCGAATGTATATGAATGATTCACGACTAAATAAGATTCTATGATTATTTTCCTTTCTTTTGACACTTGTCTCAATTTCGTAGGACCATTTTTTCTAATTTAATTATTAAGCTTTGCAAGTCATGAAAACCAATTTTACGTACATTTCTTATGGAAACGTATTATGGGCTCCTGGGTTAGAACCTGGGCCTTTACAGAGATGAGAATAGTTTTCCTTGGGGTTTCAGCATCGTAGAATCACAATGCAGTTTGTTCCAGATCTCTAGGTCAAGACGTTTCTGAGATAAAAAAGGGGGACGGACAGACATTTGCTTATTATATATATGATGTAAGTTAAGGGTGTTAAAATGCATTGCATAACATTTGTGATTATGATTGCTGTTTAGAAGAGTAGGAGGTCACATGCTACCTTGTTATGGTTAATTTTGTGCAGTTGTTAATGCGGAGATGTGCTGTACGCTGAGGGCTGCTAAATATTAAACGATAGAGTAATTTAATATAAATATTTTTTATATTATGCTGTGAATGATGTGTTACAAACGATTTTATGTTGTTGTTGTAAATGATGTGACACATTATATAATAATTTCACTTGTCATCGCAATCTGGAAGGAGTTCAAGAGATTATTATTTACAATCCTTAAGTTAACCCCCCTCCGCTAGCGAAAATTCTGGATGCAGCCCTGAATTTCAATGAAATTATTTTTAATGGAAATTAAGGAGTTAAATGCAATTTAAGGTATGCCATCCGAGATGTAAGCAAGATCGTCATTCATACGGTGAAAGTATCCATATTTTTTCAATTCCTTTGAGCTTTGCGTATTACTTAAGAATATGAGAGCATATAATGCAATTTAGCCACTTCAAGGCACTACTAACTTCCCCGTGCAAGACCTTGAGTACATTTAAGCAATTGTGATACATTTTTACGAGCGACGATGACAAAAGATCCCAGTGGAAATTCGCTGGCGGTCGCGCTTTCCGAGTCACACCAGTTATAATTAGGACATAGTAATAGCGGCGAAGAGTCCAAAGTGGGTCGTTGCGAGGACGTAAACGATGTTTCAGCGACTATTTCCATTTCTTTTTTTCGCTCACCGCATTATGGGGGCAAAGGGAGCTGAAATGAGGTCCAACCAAATTGGATCCATTATGAGCCACGCCTTTCCGATGACAGCCGTGAATTATCTGCGAAAGATTGCATCGCAAAGAGGAAATTCTGCAATAAACAGAAAATATGACTAATATTTATATTTTAGCACCACCTTAAATTAATGGGTTGCAAAGTTACGATAAAGTCGCCCATCTTTCGAATACAGAATTTATGACCTAACAATTATTTTCAAAAACGGTGAACATTTTTAGCTGTACGACTTCTGTACTCTAAAGGACATGATGTCGATAAATTATGATTCTATATTAATTTTAATTGACTTCGAGATTTCAAATCAAGGAAACACATATTAGGTTATGTGTAAATCACAACGATCGAGACAGTTTTTGGCGTAAATATTAGTTCTGTTTTTCTTATTTAAAGCATTCACTCTGAGAATGCCATGCATTATCTTATCTCTCCTAAATTCTATTTACTATTTAATGATGAATTCTCGCAACTGTGTAATTTACGAATGATCATGACGATATTTAATGATGAATTCTTGCAATTATCCGCGCACTATAACTTTAAAAAGAACCATTTTGGCAAAATTCTATCGAATCGGTTCAAGTCATTTTTTGAAATTAATTAAGTTAAATCAATTGGGAAATTTGAAATGCTTTTCTTTACTTTTTAAAATTTCCCGAGATTTATCTTACACCACTTTGATACACGCTATATCTCAATAACGCAGAATCATCTTTATTTATAATACTAATCAGAGATTTTTTAGTAAAGAAAAACTTGGGGGACTCCCAGATAGCCAAGTGGGCAACGCGTTCGACTTCAGTGAAAGCAGTCCTGGGTTCGATTCCTGGTGGGGGCCTACATGCGAAATATCCTCAGCTGTCGCAGCTGCTGAAGCACTCGAAGTCGAAACACAATACTATTACTACCAGAAAAGCTCGGAAAATAGCTTCCATGTGAAAGCAGAAAGGGGAAAATTAGTCACTAATAGAATATTTCCACGGAATTGCTTCGCATAAAACGCGCTCCTAAAGATGACAAAATTTTATACTTTTACTTTATACAATATTCTTTTTATACTTTTGCTATAGCAAAAGTATAAAAAGAATATTGTAATGAGGTGAAGAAGGTTTTGCATATTCTTTTTTACGACCTTTTAACACGAATTCAAGGTCATATCTTAAGAATAAACCAGATATGCTCCGACATCACGCTAAATTGATATCCAACTAATTTGAGGTATGAAAATACAAGAATAAGAAGACTGAAGATATGTCCTACAGCTGTTTCCCCACTAAACTCCAATCCTGAGGAACAAGGACGAGTAGTAAATATTTCTTTAAGTTTTAAGAGGCCAATTATTTCGTTGAATTAAATGCTTTCAAGTCGAATCAGCTTGAAGAGCAGGCACCTGCAAATGAAATCACACCTCCAGACGAAATCCGATACATTTACATAAAAAGAGAGATTAAACTGTAATTACCTCTAACTCACTCAAGTATTCCCAAAGGAGAAAATTATAGCTCTCTTTTTTTGGCAGTCAAGCCCAGTTGAATCTCAAATTCACAAGCCACCGATATGAATTAATTTGATACGAGGTTTTTATTTCGGACGCAGGCAGACCTTTTATCGAAGCTACTTTGTTGACTGCCGCTCCCAAACTATAAAAGCACAGCTATTGTTTGCATTAATAAAATTTTTGCTTCCTCTTTCAGGCTCTACCCTAGAAAACAGAGAAATGGATATAAAACCTTCGTAGACTGCCGCCAAATTCCAGAATTGACGAAGAAGAATTATAGGGCCCCTTAGAAGGTATTGTTTACAATCCTTCCATTCCCACAGAGGTTTCGGTTGGAGTAGTCGGGCTTCCTAAATTTTAAATTTCTTACCCTCGGATCAAAACAGAAATATTGAAGTGTAATAACCAGAGATAAGTGGTAACCAGAGTAAATAACTGAGTTAGCATCACTTGATTTACAATCAACAATTCTTCCGCTGTCTGCAATACTGTACTTGAGCGTTACGTTAAGAAGAGATCGCATCCGGGTGCCGAGATCGCAGCCGGAACTTTGTCACAATTCCGGGTGCCGGAAGAGATATCTTCTCATTTTATGAGATTTTTTTCTGATTTCGTTCCCCTTTTGTCGTCCGTAATATTTTTCTCACCATCTTTATTTTTCTTATCTACATCTATTTATCCTAAATTTTCGAAAAAAATTCATTCAATATCTTTGATACAATCTTCTTTGTTTATTTTATCATAATGAGTGAATTTGTTTTCCATCAAAATACTTCCTTTACTATTATCCTAATCTCTATATCCATATTCTACGCTAGGCACGTTTTTCTTACGTCATTTCTTGTGCGTGTGGTGGTGAGGCATACCTTTTTAATTTATTTTCTCCCCTTCTCTAATAATGTAATACGCTCTCTCTTCCTCAGGTTTAAATCACACAATCCATAAAACTAACCTTCGGCTTTAAGCGAGTTGCGTTAATGTGAGTGCATTGAATATTGCTTATTATAGTTACAGTTTGCAGGGATCTCGACTTTTATGTCGTTTCATTCATATTATTCATATTAGCTCTGATTTATTATGATAAAAATGGAAACACTACATATATATTTCAGAAATATTCAGATTGGGTATCCCCCAGGATATGTAATTAAACCCTTAATGAACACAGAAAGACGGATATTAAAAAAAGTCTGACGGGACCAGGACTCGAACCTGGAATCTTCCAATCAAATTGCTTTATCCTGAATTCTGGCTCGATAGCTTAATTAGTATCGGTACTAATTAAGCTATCGAGCCAGAATTCAGGATAAAACAATTTGATTGGAAGATTCCAGGTTCGAGTCCTGGTCCCGTCAGACTTTTTTAATATCCGTTTTTCCGAAAAAGAGTTAAGCCATCTTAACTCTTTCTCGGTACTAATTCAACACATTTGTTGTCTGTACTAGCAATTTTAGGATACATATATCATTTTGTTATTTCATACTGAAGGGTATAACCTGTGTTTTCGTCGATGAATTCGCATCTACAATTGTAAACGATTATCAGCGATTTTTAATTCAGCATAGTAACATTGCAATTGTGAGATTAATTTTGATTAAGATACAACATTCATTAAATAATAATAACCGCTGATGCTTCTTTCCTCCTATTGCGAGATAAAACTGAAAGTATCTCTCATTTAATTTTGCAAAAGAGTAAAATTTAGGGCATAAATATTTTCGATATATTAAAAATCAACTAGAATTTGTTGGAACGCCCTTGTAACTTTCTTTTAAACAGCACTACTCAAATCCTCAACATCTAACGCGAAAAAAATCAAGGTACGTAGTAAACACTATCAGGACATTTTTGGCGACAATTATACGATTCGAATGTAAAGGAAGTAGGTATTTATTATGGGCGTAGGATACCGAAGGTTGGATTTCGCCCGAAATAAATCAATCAGAATAAATCGTTCGGAAAATGTCGAATATATCCTCATTCATAACGGAAGTCTTTAAGGTGCCGTTCGAAGACTCGTCAATGTCAAGTCCTTTCGCTGCCCCAATTCAAGGGCAACATTCGTCTGGATCGGCCCCCCGCCGAGTGACCCTGCCTTTCCTCGATCTTCTTAAATTCGCGACTCGACTCTCTGTGAGAGGAAACGTATATGCCCCGGAGTGAGTGTTCTGACAGACGCTCGGCGAACACTTCCCATTTTCCCACAGGTGTGTTCATTATCCAACTGCCCACATATCCGTCGTGACCACCCACTTTCAAACCTCCGAGGGAAAATCGCTCATCGAAAAAAAAGAACTAGTCCTTCGAAAACTTGGCCCCGGAAGATAAAAATTTCAATTATGTTGCTAAAACCCAAAATATTTCACTTAAACCAACGCTTTTCAGTGTTATGACATCTTTTTGCAGTCTCAAAGAAGGAATTGGGCTTTAAAATAATTAACTTGATTTTTCCGTCAAGAATTCGATTTCCTGAAAACATGCATTATGAATAAATTTATGTATTCATATTTCTCCTCAAAGATAAAATAATTATATAATGTGCATTAATGAAAGTCAAACCTAACCGAGGGAAATTAAAGAAAACACCATTGGTATTTTGTTGAATAAAAATTGGAAAGAATGCCTATTAGATTATTAAGGAAAAATTGTGAAGCAATTTGAATTTTCGTACAAGTAACTGAGGCTAAGGTTTGTTTTTTAAGTTAGAGAAAGAAATCTGAATATTTTTCCAACTGCTATTCATACTGGTAATAGGAATAAGCCACTCCTAGGTATCAATGAATGGGAAGTCGAAAAATAATGAAAATATTCTTACAAATTCCATTTAAATAATANTCAGTGTTCACTCCTTTCTCCCACGCCCACGTTCGATACACCTCTAACTGATCCTCCTACTCATTAAATCTTCCCAACAGGGAAATATAATCATTTATATACTCATTCTTCCTCGTACTTATTCTTTCGACGAAAATACCTTCCGTTCGCCCATCCCATCTCATTAGAGTCTGGGTTCTGTTACTTGCATAAGGTTATATCACTATTTTGAATAATAAGGGTTGTTAAGAGGTACAGATCTATGAATGTGTAGAAGATATACGACTGTGTACAATTTAAGGAAAATAAAATACCCTCAATGCAATTACTAAAATCAAAGAATCTTCATACTATTCCAACGCTTTTAGAACCTTATTGTATTTACTCTTTTAACAATGATCGGTTTTTATATTAGTTATTGTATTTATTTATATATACATTATAATCTACATTATAATTATATACAGATATATTCAGATACATTTTAATGACTTATTCAAACGGTGAAGCAAAGAATTTCCGTACACTCCTACTAAGATTTCAAAAATCCACGAATTAAATTTTCGCTTTTTCTGGTATTAAGAGTTGGTTTAATGTAAGAATGAAGTATGCTAAGAAATACTTTGATCATCGAGGAATATTATAGCACTATCTCAGACTATCTGTATAATGAAATCCTTATACCATCAACTAATTTTAATATATCATTAATTTAAAATTGCCAACTAAATTAAGATAATATTCCAATGATTCACCAGAAACACAAAATAACTCATAATAATCAGACATACGAGGCTCTTAATGTAAAGAAACACATGAAATGAGCTGCCTGAATTATCTAAATAGCCATTTGAACCTCCTTAGAATTTCTTCCTTAGATCTCTTTTGGTGTATTCAGGTTATAAGAAGTGGTCGTATTGCATTCAACTTGAAGATGTTGGAGAGGAGGAACACAACAAATATTGCAATCTCATTGAAAATATTGAAAAATGGGAATAAATCCTAATTTAAGAAAAATAATTACTCACCTTATACAATACGTTAGGCAGCAAAGATAATTAGTTTGTTCTGTGTGAGTAAAATATTAAAATTTTTTGTCGGGTGTCATTTTTAAATGGGATGTTAACGGCATCCTCGTTCTGAAAATTCAACCATTTGTCAGTAAAAAATGAGGAGATTTTTGATAAATATCGCTTGAGTCACTGGTAAACTGCTTCTCACGTAAATGCCGTTGAAATAAACTGTCTCTTGCCAAAATTACCATGTAATTTTGAACATAACCCACCACTGAAAATTAGTCATGGGCCTTGAATGGTTAGTGATACCTTAATAGTTTGACAAGTACAAAATTTGTCAATCAATTACATGCATTTTTCTTCTAACAAGTTAAAAATTTCCATTATTAATGGTAAAAAAATCAATTCACAACAGTAGTTGGTTATCACTCAAAGTTCTCCTTCCATATAATGACACGGAAAAACTACATAAACTCGAATCTGAAGACCATCAGTACACGTTCGTCTTCATCGTAATTAAAGAAGAAAGAAAACCTGCATCAGTCCAAAAGGAGTGCGGATGAGCTAGCGGTTTGAAAAATAAAACTGTTCCGATATCATCTGGAGCTCCTCCCTTTTATTCTGAACAGAATCGAAGTAAGTTAACGGTCGAAACCCCTTTTGCGGCGGTGCTAATTCCGACATTAGTCGAGTCAGCACGTTTTACAAGCGAAAACTGAGGCAAAAAGTAGTTCTTCACATCCCCGTTCCTCCGTATCTCAGCCCACTGCGATAATTTCCCTCACGTATAATAATCCAATATGAGGGCCTGTAATTATTCTGTTCCTTCGCTTCTTTCGCAACGTTGCGCCAGAGTGTCCTTCGATTGGCTTTCATACGCTTATTTTCCGCAAATTAAAGCGATTCAGCTACTTTTGTAGTTCCAAAGTAGAATTTTAATAATGCTTTTGGTACGCATCTTGAAAGATAAAAAAGGCTAATATTATGTAAGATTTCGAGCAGAATTTATTTATTATTTGAAACATAACGTACATTAGAAAAGATACTCATATGTGAACATAATGGAGGAAATTAATGACGGCAATTGCAGCTGTCCTCAAATAATTAATAAAATAAATTGGTAATAGATTATGCGTCACAGAGCCAGTAATTTCATCAATTAATTTCCTCCACTAATATTTTCTAATGAGAGAGAAAATGATCTCCTTAACATTCTCATGTTTGAAATTTTAGTTGTTTACGTTGGAATCGATTAATTTTAGAACCGTCAACATTGTTGATTATTGTATAAAAATACGATAAAAATTTATTATTCTTTCTATCGCATAAAATTTTATTAGTTTGCGTTTGAAATATATAAAACGTTGGGAATCTTTGGTATGTAGTCTCCGACCAATCTTAACTAATTTCTCAGCATCTCGACATAGAAACTGTTAATAGAGGCTGTTACAGGAATAATTATAATAAATATAGGAAATCTTTACCAATATTGAGATGCGTTTAAAAACCTCTCACTATTTATGTGTATATATGTTTGATTAATGACAAACTATTTGTTAAAGCTGACGGTGAGTGTTTGAACATGTCATCCTACATCTTATGCAGCCATGGTGACAACTTTGCAAAGTAACACGTTAATTGAAATAAAGGGTTTGCGAATTTGAGGCAATACTTCTTCGGAAAACTTTTAGGATGTGAGTTATGAAGCGAACTTCAAGCAAGAATGGATTTCAGCAGATATCAGAGGTCAGCTTTGACCCTTAATTGACTCACCTTAGGAAACTGCATGGCGGGAAGGTCGGAAGAAGACTGGCCGATAGAAGACCGAAGGAATACGATGTGCGTGGGGTGGAGAGGCGGGCAGAGGGGGCGGGGCCCCAAAGGGGCTGTTCCAATACACCCCAACCACCCACCTAAACACGCTAACCCCCCACCCATGCTTACACCTATATTTCGTCTCATCCCGTAAGAGAACGTACCTTTAAAAGCAAACGAGTAAATGAGCCAATTGGCAAATGGGAAAGTAAACAGAAAGAAAGAAAGGAGAAAGAAAGCGACGAAATTTAAAAATGTAAGAAGAAAGAATAAGGTAATTGAGACGGATCAAGTCGAATGCGTTAGAAGGTTTGAAGCTGAGCTGTTGATAAACTGATGGAAAAGCAGTGCCGTAAAAGATCAAATTTCAGGTACACAATTTGTGATAATCTAATCGGTATTATCTTTAACTTATTATGGTTTGCCCCAAAGTCACCCTTTCTGACCTAGGTTTTAGGAACCAAAAGCATTAATTTAATCAAGTGGTTTTTAATTGAGTTATATTTTAATTCTTACGAGAATTTTATATCTATAGTTTACCCTTTTCTGATCATTATACTACCTTTTCATAGTCTAAATTACGAATAGTTTGATTCAAATTCCAGGTTCGAAACACTTGAAAAAGTGACAATTGAATTTTACAGATCTCTTACAGATGAATGAAATTTTACAGATCTAAATGTTCAGCCTTATCAAAGACGAAATACAGGATAATCCTAAATAGTCAGCTTTTACCCTCGAATTTTAGCCCATAATCCATCAATTAAATTCTCAAACCAAACAGCTCTAATAACTTTCATCTTTTTAATACGGCTTTCTTTTTACCATTCCCTTCGTCGATTGACTTAAATACTTCCAGAACGCGTCTTTCTTAATCTCAACCTTATCCGCTCTTCTTATTTATTCCTCTTTTATTTTCATCCATTCACACGCTGTACGTTCAACGCTTGTTTCATAGCTAACATATGTACTTTAGATTTCGATCCACATATCCGTGTTTTCTTCTTTATTTTGCTGCGCCTTATCTCTTCTCCTCTCCACTCCTACGTCTCTTCTTTGACCTTATTGCCTTTACGTCGCCTTTCTCTCCGTTCGCGTCCTTCGAATTCCGCTTCATTATTTCTATATTCTTTTCGGATTTTATTTTAAATGGCATCTTTCCGTAGTGGTATAATACCATTTTTTACCATCTTAATGATATCATCAACATTATTTTTATCAAATAGTGAAATGAATAATGCGTAGCACTGTAATAGCTTGTATTATTCCACAGAATATATTTGTTTAGTGACCATTGGTTTCGTACATTCAATGGTTCACTTAAAATGACTGAAGAAGAACTGAAAGTTCGAGACAAGTTATTACTATTTATTTGTACACCGATAATAAGGAATTTTACTAAATACCGCTACATATGATGAAGAATACTTAGTGAATTGTATCTATATTGAGAAAACCTCAAGATTCCAAAAAAATAATGTATTTTAGAAGTAGTTCCTTGTTAGAGCATAGATAGTGATACCAAAATATTATTTTTATCATGAAAAGGTTTGTCTACTTTTTCCTTCAAAACATGAGTTTGTTATTTCCAATATATATATATTTTACAAATATTAAAATTATTGTATATACTAGTGTTTAACTCGACATTTCAATGCTTATTTTCAATAAATATCGTCTCATAATAATTATGATAATGCTTTGTTATGGGATAGCCTACTTTCAAAATTACAAATATTAGTCAGAAACATATATCAGGTGAATTTATTGATGAAAACGAGAGAAGTACGCGAGAGAAATGTACATTTACTATTTAAGCTACTTAGTTAAGGAATGAAAATATTTCATGAGCGAAACTTTTCCCAAATTCTCTAATAGTACGGAACAGCCTTAATGTAGAAATGACCGATATGAATACCGATTGCATACAAACTGATAGCTACCCTTATTTGTGAATAACAGGAAATAAACAGGCAATCAGAAGAATTTATTTAAGTACAATTTCTTGGAATGGACCTTCACGCGAAAGTGACCAAAGCTCGAGTATATACGAATTAGAATATTAATATTAGAATGAGGATGTTTAATTAGAATTTTTGTAAAATATCTTAATNCCCAATGACGGTGCAAAGAACA
Source organism: Ladona fulva (assembly GCA_000376725.2). Taxonomy (NCBI): domain Eukaryota; kingdom Metazoa; phylum Arthropoda; class Insecta; order Odonata; family Libellulidae; genus Ladona; species Ladona fulva. The sequence goes on along the minus strand of KZ309146.1, from coordinate 125,874 downwards.
ACTGCAGTTAATCTTAGGCAAATGAATTTATATTGACACACAATACAGTTACGATGAGTAAGATGTGTGGAGATATTTGAATAATATCTCGCCGACTTCCTCGGATATATATCACATCCTTCTCCGATTTCTTTATTTCCCGAGGACCTCTCATTCCCGCCCAAGAAACGCCCCCTTCCGACACGAGTACGCAGCCTCACTTGTCCTCCCAAACACTCCGGTATATACTTTATAAGAGAATTGATTCATCTTTTTACTAGGCAGTTTGGGGAGCTGATTTTACTACAAAACCATTGATGATTTTATTACCACAATTGCAAATACATTTCAAGAAAAATAATTTCTAAATAAGAGACTTCAACTACCATAAACTGACGGGAAAATGTCTGTAATTTCATAGTATTCTATTCAAAGTTTAAGATTTTACAATATTTTACAAGAACTGAATTGACGGGCTTAAAATTATTAATTTCTTCTCAATTACATTCTTTATTTCCGAGAATGTTACTGTATTGAGCAGAATCTACGAGATCTTAGAATAGCAGCTTTTGGTTGGCATCTTCAATAATCTAGATGAATATTTCTCTTTAAAGGAGCAATATCCTTGAACGTGCATTCATAATTCGTCGATGCCAGTTCACATAGCCCGCATGAAGAAATGCATACACGAAGAGCGGACCTGTAAATCAAACGTAGCACAAAGCGGTTTGACCTCGTTGCACATTTTTAGTAAAACCAAATGAATGATTCACTTTCATGCATTTAAAATAATTGGGTTACTTTGCTTTTACTAAAGTTTGATATAAAGCGCGCACGTTTCATAAATTGTATTTCCCTTGTGAATGCATTCAATGCCTTTGTATTAAAGCCTTAAGAACTAGAACTTGAAACTAATTGTCAAGTCTCACTTAAATGAAGTTTATAGCAACTTCTGAGCACATATCATCACTTATAAGACACATATCACATTAGAGATATAGCGAGTCCAGAGTTGCGCAATTATTTAATCTTTATTTTTAAGAAATTCATTATAGAATTTTTCTAACCTTTGCAGTATTTATTGGTGAGAATACAGATGAGAAATATTGCTTTCAATTATGAAGATAAAAAATGCTCTTTCTTCTGTTCCTATTTTAAGGCGATTTTTAGGTATAATTTCAAGTCCCAAGACTTTCTCACTTATTTTTTTGGGAATATTTGTGTATATGTTGAATCTATAAGGAGAAGGAACACGGCTGTTGTAAGACATCAGAGTTAGATAAAAGTTCCAAATAACCGTTGTTTGCGAAGAAACTAACCGTTGGAGAATTCCCACCAGCGGGGGTTGGGGTTCTCCGTGGTCACGCTAAGCAAGTATTGTTCTCGATACGTATTTCGACAACTAAGTTGCCATCTTCGGGAGAGAAGAATAATCAGTTATTCTTCTCTCCCGAAGATGGCAACTTAGTTGTCGAAATACGTATCGAGAACAATACTTGCT
>KZ309146.1:7574-123274 GCA_000376725.2 Ladona fulva | reverse complement strand
GATTTATGTGAGATATACAACGTCTTCCAAACCTCAATTTGTACCCGTCGGAATTTCCCAATCGAAGATCGAGGAGATTGTCACATAAAAGCATTAAAAGCCGTATCCCCGTTATCCTCCAACTAATCTCGGAACGCACGCCAATTAATTGTCTTCCCATACGCGAGCGCTAAAGCCTCGGATCATCTTGAACTGCCGCTCACCAGCGTCTCCTTAATGCTCATTCCTACACCTCATCCCCCACTACAGCTGTCTGCTTCTCGCCTCCACCAACTATACCGCGCCTATTCCCACCTGCCCAACTCCCAATTTCCTCATTTCAAACGATTGTTAATTTTTGGTCAGAGCTTGCAATGGAAAGAGAGGCTTTTGTCCATTCTTGATCGCTCAATTCCACTTTTCTTTGCGGCGAGAGGTTCTTTGTCAATACGCCAACCACGCTTCTGAAGGACTATCTGCATACCGATGCAGGGATAGCTCAAGATATTGCCTCATCTGCTATGTCAATTTACGTTACATCGCCGTTCTTTGGGTTCTTCAGGTGTTTAGACTCCACGAAAATACAGTATTACCATCTGAAGTTTTTACTATTCCAAATTTTTTATTAAAAGCTCTGAATAGAAGTTATCTATTTCTTGATCAATTTCCTTTCCATGTAATAGTACATTTTACCTCAGTAAATATATATCTTAGAGATATCTAGCATTGAGCCAGTTACATATTCCTGATAGTACTAAAAGTAGGATGTTAGGAAACTCCACCATCACCTCAGGTAATGATGGTTACTTAAAGGTTACTTAAATGTTGTATTATGATATAACATTTTTTCAGTGATTCATCTGTTCTGTTGAATACAAAAGACAAGAGGTTAAAAATGAGTTGCTGTATTTCCCGGCCCATAAGACACTTTTTTCCTCAACAATTTAATCTGAAATCGGCCTGCGTATTTTGGACCGAGGGTGAGAATTATTTCTGGCTCTAGGAAAAGCCATACAATAGTACATAATCGTACACTATATTGCGCTTTGACTCGTAGGTTTTATCTTCTAATCACCGCGGAAGCCTTTCTAGAAATGCTGTGCATTTGTTTCATTCCTCCGTAAGTTGACTCTCCTTTGCGAATATCGTTTCACTTATAAGCAGCTTACGTTCCTGTGTATTTAATTTTTGCTTTGTTCAGCTGAAAAACCACGGTGCTCCTTGTAGGGCGGAAAATACAGTACTCATAGCTTTTAAATTATCCATATAAGAGTATACTAATTATTTAAAATAAATCACTTTTTCAAGAATTTCTTGAGTGCTAATTTCAAAGTAATAACCTCAAATTATTACATGGGACCATATCATTTTCCATATTCATCTTCAGATAGTGACAGTAAAAAATTCTATTAATTACTTTACTTCAATTGAAGCATGAAAACCCATGTAATTAAGAATATATTTAATACTTAATCGATAACTTCAAATTCTAAAATGTAAATAAAAAAGATTATTTAGATATTTCTTTGGAAATAATCAACAGTATCTCAGTTTTTGATAACTATATTCTATCAATCGGCTTTCTTTAAGGAAACTAATCTTTTACTAAATTTGGTCTTCTCTCCTTCCTAAATTGTGTATCAAGTGACTAAGCTAAGCAGGTTCGGACGTTCGAGTATCGAAGGGCTCATGAATCATGGATGTTCGACAGTTAGAAGAAGGCGCTCGTGGGTTTCACGAGTTTCGTAAGTTTTCTAGGATTCCAAGGTGAAAGGTCGATAGGAAAAGTCCGATATTTACGGCTCAGTCATAAGGATTGTGACTTGCAGCCCAACCACGCCTTGTCCACCGAGGAATCTCACGGTTATTTACACTCTCCGTCACACAGAGTGCAACGTCTTGTTAGACATTTGGATTATAAGCTGAGGCGTGGGCGGGTTTAGAGGCGTTTTTTCTCCTTTCATCTTGTTTTACAGGGCCTTGGGATTCACTTCCTCCCGAGGTGTTGGAACATTTGTCGCCCACTTGTAAAACTTTATCCGGCACTAGATATTTTTGTATCGCTTTATATCTTTTAGTATACATTCCATTGGATGCTAAACTTCATGAGATCATTCACCGGAATAGTGAGGTATTCATTTGCTTCCAAATTAATCTTTTGAGGCCGTGCTTTGCTAAAAGGAAAGGATTCTAACATTGTGGTAACTGAACATGCTCTTGATTGAATAATAATAAAGTAATAATACATTCATAAGTTCTTATTCATCCACCTCCTTCTCATAATCCTAATATTACACCAGTTACATACATACATAACCGTTCTACCATTTGGTAGATAATGTGTCTTATTATTCCCTATTCAATGCCATTTCTTTCATTTCTTGATTCTCACCCCCCCTTTATGTCACTTAACATCTTTTGCCTTTTTCGCTTGCATATTACCTTTATTTATTTTCTTCAGCAGTCTCTCTTCTCTCAATATTTGACCCACTTATTTCCTCTGCTGTCGATTAATTATATCAAATAAAACACTCTCCTGCCCGCCCATCTCAAGTTCCTCTGTGTTTGTTTTTCTATCAACCCAATTTACTTTTTCTATTCTACTCACGTCTCGAAGCCTCCAATCTTTCATATGTTCTTTTCTTATGGTTTACGTTTCACATCCATACAGCAAAATTCTTCAAGCCCAGAATTTTACCAATCGTTTCCTGATTCCTTTATTAAGGCCATCATTTACTTTCGCTTCACGAAATCTTCTTTCGCCAATGCTACTCTTTTTCAAACCTCTTCTGTACAGATCCCATCCCAACAGAGAACAGTGCCCAAGTTCGAGAATACATCTCCCTGTTCTAATTAAAGTAATAACTATTTGTACGAAAGAAATTGGAGATGAGTTTAAAATAAAATTTGGACGAACAATTAATAGAGTAATTCATGTATATTAATGAGAGACTGGGGTATAGTAATGCGTGCACACTGCAATGATGACTCGATGAAATATTGTCGTTTTCATTTTTAATCTGTTTAATAAAATTTCATTGAAAACGCTCCTGTCAATAAGAAGAAATGTTTCCAGAAGAAGACTTAAGGCATTTTTATGGTTTAATATTTATTTTATATTTACTATTCAACCATGATAAATATTTTAAGGCAATAAAACATTATGATCTGAGAATAGAAGATCGGTAGAAAACGGGAAACTTTCCGCGGAGCTGTAAATTATCGAGCGTAAAAACTTAACCTGTCTGAAAATGATGACACATCACATGTACTTTCTATTTTGGTAAAATTATTTACAAATTTCAATAACCTTTTAACTTCAAATGGGCACTATGGATTAATAATCTCCCAGGGTATTAATATATCTCGAGGAGATGGTCTAAAAGGAATCGCTGTCCTGAGGATTTGATAAAATTTGCCGTTTTATGCAACTTTATACTTCATCCAGACATTACAACCACGGAAGTTTATTGCTAACGAAGTACTGTAACCAATTTCCATCCAACTCTAAGAGTTAAAGCACGAAGAAAATATTCGCAGAAGTCCCAAGAATAAACGGACATGGAAAACTTCTGTCAGGACCAGGACTTGAACCTGGAATCTTCCACTTTCCAGGCAGATGCTTTGGGAGACTTTGTTGTTCAAAACGGCATGCGGTAATGTTCGAAAGCTTGACTGGGTGAAGCAGCCACCCAGAAATTGGAAGATTTCAAGTTTGAATAATTTCAAGTTTGATATTCCTGGTCCTGTCCGATGTTCATTTCAGTTTTCCTTCGGGTCTTTCTAGATGCACGCCTTTATGTGCAAAATCACATTTACTGTCTATTTTTGATAGATATGCCATTACCCGGCATTTCAAATAAGTCTCATTGATGCAAATATTTTTTTTAATACCTCAGTGTTATGCATCGATCCATACAAACTTCTGTGTACATTTTGGTCGCCGAAATGCCTCAGTCATCCCTCTTCTGCTCATAAAAGGGCTTTGCAAAGAGATTAACGGGAGCGAACGGTCCTGTCGGTATCTTCCTTTGATGAAAACATCCACATTCGCGACTTGCCATATGGGAATGCTAATTGTCGCTTACGTTCCATAATCTCAAAAGGAAAAGCTGACGAGCCTTTTATTTATTCCGTACACTACCGTTGCGAAGTTCGCGCTGCTATTGATCCAAATCAAGCTATCGCAAAGAATATGTGGGCGGGACGTGAGGAAGTGGAAACAAGTAAAAAGTTTAAATTTTCTTACTACTATCTGAGATTGAATTCTTTCCTATTCATTGCAACACTTGACGTGAGATATGGTATCGAATTAAAATAGAATCTCCAAAGCCGTAAGCAATTTCAAAAGTAACCCCATTTTTACTTTTAAAATTTCTAGAGATTCTATTCTATTTTTATTATAACAGCCATGTCTCTGAGTCGCCTTTTCATTGAAAGATATTATTATCATTCAAATACTACAAATAGGTACAATACCTGGTGACAGAGAGAAGAAATGTTTCCAGAAGAAGACTTAAGGCATTTTTATGGTTTAATATTTATTTTATATTTACTATTCAACCATGATAAATATTTTAAGGCAATAAAACATTATGATCTAANTTGTCTGGAAGAAGAGGAAGAAAGGTTTAAAGAAAAAAATATTAGTAATTATGAAATTAGCTTTAGTCTCTTCTTCATTTCCCCCAGTTATTTGGAAAGGACTTAAAGATACTCCTTGGAATATTGTTCTACTCCCTCCCGCCCTTTAGATGTAAGATTTTTTCCCCACGTCTTTTTTCTTTAATCGTGTACATACTAAGCGAGGATGGTCATTTTTCCTATACAATTTTGGGTGGGAAAGTTTCTCTTTGAGCTCCTTCATTTCCTTTTCTTTAGTATCCAACTTATAGAATAATAACAATCTTTGGTCCCTTCGCCGCTTTTCCAATGATTCCCATCCCGCTTTTTTTGATAGTCCCGCAACACTATCCTTTCTTTTAAAACGCTCCATGACAAATATTTCTGCCTTCCACTGGACCATTTCTATTCTACGTCTGTTCTTTACAGTAAGGATTCCACACACAAGAGCTATACTCCATTATGGGTCTTACAATGGACGAATACGCCAACACTTTTGTTTGCTACGCTTTTCTAAATTTCGCATAAGGAAGTGCAAGCTTTGGAACCCTTTTATAGCAACATCATTAACATGGCCTTCCTAATTAAGGTCATGCCTTATATTTACTCTCAAATATTGGGATTAGATTTGGCTAAACTAGACTATACGGTACCTTTCGATTCATGTTGGATATTTTCTAGCATGAATCATGAATGAATTTTTGAAAAGTTTCATGCAAAAGCAATTTCAGGTTTCAGAACCGGAGGAAAAATGTCCCTTGCCTGCCAAAGATGTGTTTTCATTGGCGATAAAGGAGCAACTTCGGAGTCGTACCGTAAATAAATCGGGGAAAATGGGATTGCGATCGGATTTCCCGAGCTACGCCTTTCCAATATACATTCACTTAATATTAGCCTCACGATTTCTCGAGGAATAGCTCTGCTCGCCTTTCTCATGCACTCCATCCCCCGCAGAATCACTAATGCAGTTTCCAAACCGAATAATGCTTCATGATTTTGCCATTGCTTCATTTTCAGCATTATTCTGTATAGTACTAAGTGATTCGTAATTTAATTATTTTGTAGAACTGATTAAACTCCACGTCTGTTCAACGTGATGGAATAGTACTGTTTATTGGAACACGGCTGTTAATGTTAGAAAATAATACAAAAAAGTTCTTTTAAGTATTCTCCCCATCTGGAATATGCGGCGAGTATATGGGATCTAGCGGATGAAACGTATTTTGGAGAAAGTGCAGCGCAAGGCGGTACAATTTGTTAAGAACGTGCTACGATAAAAAAGCAAGCGTTAAGTTACGCAAATGCTCTCAGAGGCAGGTTGGGAATCCGAGAAACATAAGGAGATTGGAAGCTAGGCTGCGATTGCTTGCTAAAATCCAGAGAAAGTACATTTGTGGAAGACGTAATTGGTGTTATGTGATCTCCTGCTACTTCCGCCGATACTATAATTAGCATAAAATAAGATAAATAGATTCGAGGAAAAGTCGTTTTAGGGACTCATTCTTTCCGCGAACGATACGCGATAGCAATAAGTTAAAGAAGTATCTTGAACACTTGGTGTTTACACCTCCTGTCACACGACGAAAGGCGGTTTGCAGGGTATTGATTTAGATATACCAGGCCGATCAATCCTTTTCTTTTCCTTAGTTTCCTGCATCTGCAACAAAGGAAAAGACACGAAACCCCGACATAACGGCTCTTGCAGTGTTTTTAAACCTCTAATCTAATTAATTACTCGTATCAAATAATACCCGAATAAGGCTTATTATTGCTTACGACATAAATTTTGTTGCAGAATCTTCCAGTAAAACGAAAAATTCGAAATATTTCATAAAAAATCACCACATTAAATATTTCATTTGTTTTCATTATTTACTTCAGGCTAACTTAAATCGCTGTAGCATCAATGTGATCAATTTATCAGATAATTTTCATGCAAGACAACATTTCAAAATACATAAAGAAGACGTTATGAACCGCTTGCAGCCTTTTACCAATACCGTACGGCCAAACGAGCATTTCCTGACAATTTTTACCCAATTTTCTACCATTTAGCTTGAAAAGTGAAGTGGAAAAAAGCAACTATTGGTTTGATTCTGGATTAAAACTTTCAAAATTACTTCTAATAAATATCAATGTAAATGAATTGCTCGTATCTTAAAATAAAGTGACGTATGTACAAATTTAGCCCGCAAAGTCTTTGCCGGAGCTTACCCTTTGGAAATAAATCTTGTCATAGAGAGTTACGGTGTAGATAGAGATTTGATTTTATTCTTTGCAATCTCATTAATAACTATATTAAAATGAAACTTCGAGTGCATTGGTATACATTTCTCTGATGTTATAGCCTTGTCTACATACGTAGTACTCGTGTTGTTAAAACTGCTTTGACGGTGACTTCGTGGTAGGACTTAACGAAGCATAAAGAAAAAGAACTCTTATCAGTCATAATATTTATTACAAAACCGCCGTGACTTCGACTCATAGAGTCATCATGAATGTCTCTCTCTAAATTTTGTAGCACTAGCCGAACTTCTGTTTATTCTCAACGGGGGAATTAAAATTGATAAATACAATACTAATTGCGACACACTGAAATCTCTCGGAAACATTAGACCGTTAATGTTACAGAGGAATAATTATTTATTCAACAAAATGCGCACTTTGTCGCTTCATCATTTACAAAATCACGTTAACGGACTTCGAATGTACACAATGGACTACAATGCGGTATGTAACCGTGCTCACCTCCAGAAAAGACGTTCAGTGGCATTGTGTTCTTACGCAATATTTTAATAGATTTGGTTGACTCAAGGAATCTTGTTTAATGTGTTTAAGAGTTCACTTCAATGTTTCACAAGTAAGACGTTCCAAACACGCCAAGCTGTTTCGGAAATCTTTCGGGAGAATGTGATGTTTGCCTCTAGCCCGTGGCTATAGTTATGACGACTGAGGTCCTGAATAATGCCACAGATATTAATTTATTCTGTGATTCGCTTTCTTCTTTAAAGCGAAAAATATATTTAAACCTGTCTAGGGTAACTTCTTTATTGTAATTTATGTTGAGTTTCTGTGGTTTTCAATAATGAAACATTTGAATATAGGTATTCATTTATTTATTGTTTAATTGGGTACTTTCCTGTTTGAGGTAAATAAATTATTATTAAATTGAGGGTAGAGAACTAAGAGATACTCCTTGGAATATTGTTCTACTCCCTCCCGCCCTTTAGATGTAAGATTTTTTCCCCACGTCTTTTTTCTTTAATCGTGTACATACTAAGCGAGGATGGTCATTTTTCCTATACAATTTTGGTTGGGAAAGTTTCTCTTTGAGCTCCTTCATTTCCTTTTCTTTAGTATCCAACTTATAGAATAATAACAATCTTTGGTCCCTTCGCCGCTTTTCCAATGATTCCCATCCCGCTTTTTTTGATAGTCCCGCAACACTATCCTTTCTTTTAAAACGCNACAGAAAACTGAGAAGGACATGTTGACATAAAAAATTCTAAGAGATTCTCAGGGAACAGTTATCCATTGCAGGGCTATATCCTCTAGGAAGGGGAGTGAGAGAAACCTGCGCAAACCTACCGATAGTTATAGCTAAAAGATTCGAAAGAGCATTACAAGAAAAAAATAAATACACATACTAAATTTACAGAGATAAGAATGTTTGCAAAATACATACGTATACAGCGACATATTGATTTACAGTTAGTGCTGAATTTTGACTGTCAAAAAAGAACACAATTAATTACTACTTTCTAACACCGTTGAGCGAGGTCTGAAACTCTAATTCGCAAGTTTTAATTACACATGGCTCCGCTGGTTTTCTTCTTCATCTTGCCCACGGTACGGCCCCTGACTCTTCCGCGCAGCCTCCCTTGGCCGAGAGCTGCGGCAGATCTGAGGCAATTGACAGCGAGGAAGATAAACAGTCCGAATGAGGAGTTGGGGTCAAGAACTCGCAAGGCCCACGCGAGTAAAGAAGCGACCCGGAAGAAGGCGTGGGTGCATTGAATATTGTGTAATTCCAAATTTGATTGCGACTGCCATAAAAAAGAAACGGAACTAAGCGCCCGCCGAAAGATTTCATGAATCATCAATAAACTTATGGCGTGGAGTTTAACTGTTTATATTCCCACGATTCCTTGAATCCTACCAGCGAAATGCTGGTAGGATTTTAATAACGTTAATAGGTTTTATTGAAACAACTTAGATATCGAAAAGTATTCCCGCTTCAACTTTGAGGAATTGTTTTTACGCGGTATGATTTTAATGATGATAATAAAAGTGAATTTCCTTCATCAATTGGATAATCTTACCTGAGTTATTATTATACATCTCTTTATGTATTAAATGGTTATAAGAAATACTATTTTTAAAATCTAGAATTATTTTAGCACGATCTATATGATTATTTTGGCTCTTTAAAATGGTAAAGTTTCCTCTTAATAACACAAACGAAACATTGGAAATATGCGACGATGATTCAGCTGTAATTTGCTATCCATGATTATTCTCGGACCTTAATATTCTATTGACGTATATCTCACGTAAGTTCAGTTGCATCTTAAATGCACAAAATCACTCTAAATACACACAAGATTGTTCCCGGTGTGAAGTAATTTCTTCCAGAGAGTATCCGAATATCAGTTGAAATTATATGAAAGCGAGTATTTTGAAAGCACAAATCAAGGAATATTTCAATTTATTGCTTGTACGAATTCCTTTTCATATATATAATTTCTATTACTTCACGGGTTATCCTTATTTTGACCCTTCTTTTTCCTTTTATTTTAACCTTAGTTGCGCGAGGTAGATTTCTAGATCATGTGTGAAACGTGTTATAACATCGGAAAACATGCATTTTACCATAACACAGTATATTAATACTATTAAAGACTATTAATATTGGTTTGTTAACAATAGATTGAAAATTATTATTACGATGAATTTTAGGATATGGGGAAACGTAATGCAAATGGAAATAATGTATATCGTTGATGATAACAATCTTAATTACAGATTAAACAAATTTTCAGAAAACCCATAGCACATGACGGTTGAAAGCAAAATATAAATCTTGCAATCATTTTCATTCCTAGCCGTTTCACTGTGAACGGTTTGGTTAACTGTAACGATAGTTCTCGCATGCATTTTCGTCTTGAGATTTTCGTATATTCACAGCATTGAACATAGTCATGGAATTAATTCCTGCTGTATTTAATTGATGAAAAAATGTTCATTATAATGTAAGCAATTATTTCTTGCTTCCTTTCACCTCCCGTTGCTTAATTTATGATAATGAAATTAGGATAACATTCCTTTATTTGTAAGAATATAGAACTTAGTGTCAGTTTCTATCTGAAACCGCGCAAACTACTCTCCCCTTCCCTGCCTTTCGTATTTACAATTTGTGTGGGCAACTTCCATTAATGTTTTAGAATGGTACTCATAAAGTCTATCCTTTCCGAAAGAAGATCTTCTGCGAGAAGAACACTTCAAAACCAATTTTCAGCTGCGACATTCCTTCCAGTCTCAAGAAACGGGCCAGAAAACTGTTTTACAATCTCTCAAGTGGGTTTCCATCCTGAAAAGAACCTCCGGCTGCTGCAAGTAATAAATTTCCATATTTAGCGTGTAGAATACCATTGCATCCACCAGAGAAAATACTTTTACGCCATGCAACCCCTTATCCCCTTAGATTCATTATATTAAGATATGGTGGGGTCAGCTGATAGGACTTTGAGGCTATGTAACCGCGTTCTCAGGAGTGGTCGATCGAGTGTAAAAGAGGTGGTTTACTTCTCGCTCGTTTGTCCGTTACGTGAGTATTGTTGCGCAGTATGGAATCTCTACGATATAGAGAGAAATAATGCTATTTTTCAAAGAGAAGGGTCTGATCTTGGAGCTAGGGTGCGTACATCGTAGAGCGGCTCGTTTCGTTAAGGGAGATCATAGTTTCGATAGCAGTGTATCAGAAATTATAATAACCCTCGGCTTGGAATCTCTCAAGGATAGTAGAACCGAGTATAGGCACAAATTATTGCAGGCATTTTTAAGGACCGATTGCACGACGAAATACGCGATATCGTAATTCAGCGAGCGCGATTTCCGAGACAAGGCGTCAAAGAGATTTCGCGAGATTTTAGCGAGAACGGATAACTATTACTGGTCCCGTTTTCCTGTTAGCATTAGAAATACAAATCAGCTAGCTCATTAATAGGTTCGGTGTTTTCGCACTCACTGCCATACGCCATTCGGCGGCTTGCGGGGTACTAATGTAAAAGTAAATTCCACAAATTTGCAATTTTAGCATGAATGTAGTTGACCTATAAACACACACAAAAATTAGAATAACAAAGGGGCACTCGATCTCCATATCATCCGTATGTCGTACAGCTCTTTCCCGATCGCATTTGCTTGATACATTATCAATCTGGGTGTTGGTGGAAAATTCAGTACGATTCAGTTCTTGCATTTTACCACAATATATCAAAGTGTTCTGTCGGAGATTTTACAGTATGTATCTCTCGACTATATCTTGTTTGAACCCCGGTATTTGCGTAACAATATTGCAGGCAAGATTTGTTATTTTTCGGCGTGGTTCGTCTTTCCTCCATATTGTAGAATCTTCCCCTCGCTAAATATTTTCCTCGATATCTTGATGATTTTCTACTTATAAAGTCTTGTTCCGTTTTGGAATCATGCTCCAATTCGTTGGAAGTACCACCGGAAGATTCTGAATCACCTCTGAGTAATCAGAGAACTCGTACAGTGGGAGAGCTAGTGACAGTGAATCCTCCTCTCTATTCACTATCCGCATATTCGATGCAGGAACATAAGTGCTATAATAAGGAACAATTGATTTTTAGTTTTCATTAAATGCATTCAATGATATATAAATATACAGCGGATGAATGCAAGAGTCGAATAAGTTTTATTCATCTCAAAAAATATAGCGGACAGCTGAATTGAATCGTCCCAAGTCGTATCAAGACCACCAGAAAACGATTTTATCGATAAAACATCAATATTGTACAGCAATAATTCAAGCAATTCAGGAATAATAAGAATCGAAATGTCCAAATCCAAAGAGATGAATACAGACTCATGGTGCTCTATCAGTTCGATCCAATTCAAGAGAAAACGTGCTCATTAGAAAGCGTTTGGAATATAACTATTCTAAAACTATTTACGCATAAATCTCCTCCACACGGGTCCCTACAGCTACTGAAGAGCTTGGGGCAACAGAAATAAAAAGAGAGAGAATACCTCTATAAAACTGGTCGCGTGCGGTAGAAATCTACCTCACGCGACTAACGGAGGGTTAAGTATTTTTCTGCAATTTAGAATAACTTTAATTTTTGTGAATGTGAAAAAATTAGTAATTCATCTTCTCATAAATGTGAAGATTAACCTTTTAAAGAGAAATTGAGGAGATGAGCTGAATTCCCACATTTTTCAATTTAAAGAACTGCCATTTGAATCTATTTTCCATCAGGTAATGAATGTAAGTGAATATTTAGAGGTGAGAATCAGAGTTGCTAATTGATCGCTTAGTAATTGATGTATAAAATACTTTATAGAGAGAGGCATTTGAATGCTTATAAGGATAATCTTCGAAAACTCTCATGTTTAATTGTGGATAATTGATTTGACGATTCAGTTAAGTTTATTTATACCTATACTTTGGAATAATCCATTTTAAGAATAAATATCATTAGATACTAAGTATTTGAGAAAAAGTACCCACTATAATTCAACAATCTCAAAGGTAAAATTTTGTTTGAATTGGTAATGCAGTCAAACCTCGGTGTGCGAGTATCTTGGTTGGAGAGATTTTTGCAAGACGAACAAAAATTTTTAATAAATATAATTTGATATACGACGGGGGTCTTGCAAAACGAGCAATAGATGCCCCTTCCACCTGCCACACACCGAAAGGAGGCTTGCAGGGTATTTATGTAGATGTACATGGAATACGCATACCCTGTTTTGGCTGCCGAGCGTCACGTGATTACTAGTTCCCTCATAATTATTATTATGTAAATGAATATTTTTAGGTTTCAGAAGGAATCATGATCATCTGAGTTTCCATTATTTCTTATATGGAAATCGCTTTAATATACGACTGCTTCAGATAATGAGTACGTTTCCGAAACGAATTATGCTCCCTGTCCAAGGTTTGACAGCATTTGGAGACATATACATTAAAAAAATAACAGAATTTTATCATTACATAGGCTGAATATGATGAATCGCAACAAATAAAGTAGTGCATATATTGTGAATGCATCAAATTAAATGTTTTCCTTCCTTATTTCTGAATGCATTGCTCAATATTCCAAGGAGGAAAAAATTTTACCTTCCAATTTATCTTGAATATGTGCGATCTTAGACCATTCTGGATTTTTGCAAATCAGCTCTCTCTAGTGCTACATTAAATGAAGACTTTATATTTTTCTTCTAATGTAAATAATGCGGGAAAGCGTGGGTTAACTTCTAAAAAGATTCAAAATTGTAGCGCAATAAAGCGACTATCGACGTTAATTAAAGATGAAGTTCTTTTCAATTTCCTTTCGAAGAAAAACTTAATATGAGTCACGAATAAATCTGTTTCTCCTTTAGTTGAGTTTATAACAAATATTTTAAACCTGGTTACAAATATATTAAACCAGGCGGATTCTTGTATCTTCAAATTATTAATGCAGCCAAGAAACTCTTCACATCAATCTTCGCTCCTTCTTCAGAGGAAATGACCCTGGACGACTTTCAAGTTTGAAGATGGACAGAGAAAACGAGGTACTTCCATTTTTTGCACACGGAATAACTTCGCGAAACTCAATCTAGCAAGGAAAGGGCTGCCAGGAACATGCATTCATTTAACCGGCTTCGTTTTTTCCGCCCCGTAAATCAATTAAGGCCATGGACATAGAAGGAGCGTCAGCGGTGACCCCTGGATGCGAGTGACCCGTGGGTGGTCAACCGACTGACATCCAACCGAGAACACGCCCTGCGTTTCCCACTCTGTCTCTTGGGAGGGACGCTCTCTGACTTAAATCAGGGGACCCGCAAAGACACACCGCGAGCATCTGCAGGAGGCATCGTCACGTGGGATGCATGAGAAATGCAAGAGAGGCGTGCACTGACCATGCCCTGCCCCACACTAGAGGTACATTGCGCCGTTCGCTATTACACTCTTCGCCCACGGGAGTTGCTATGCCCCGAGCGTGCGATGTCCTCCGGTTATGCAAGGACGGAATAGTGCTCGTGAATAACAAGATGTACGTCGAGGAAAGGTTTCTCCGGATTTGGAGGAATAGATCCTGAAACAGTGGGAGGATATCCTCTATGACAGTTGCACACTCTTCAGGGAGTTTAATGCCATGGAACTGTAACAGGATTTTTCTTCAATAGAACTGACTAAATTTCTTATAAATATTATTCGTGCTGAAAAAATGGTTCCACTAAGTGAAGGCTGAAGTAATCAATTACGATTTAGAAATAAATATATTTCCTGGAATTTTCACTATTTGTCCCTCCACCATTCACTAATAATTCACCTTTGCTAATAAGCTAGAATGCTATCAGAACTATCTTGATGAATGAAATATTTATCATTTCAATTTTGGTGCTTTATATACTTTAGTATTTTTATATACTTTAGTCTCAGTCTTGTTAATAACTGTTATGATATGAAAGCTACTTAGGTATGAGTTATGCTGAATAATGGCTTTAATCAAGGTCTCTTCTTTTTGAATACCACGAAAGGTGTTATTCGTAGAGTAATTGTGCTTAACTAACGTGGGTTTGCTCCACTTAAAGCATTCTGACTCAGTAAGGAAAACAAGGGCGAACAACCTCACTCCTTATCTTGCCTAGTAAGCCTCATTTTCCTCTCCTAGCTCTTCGTAGCTGATGATAGAGGGGATGAGGTCCCAACCGGCCTTCGGGATGATTGCTTTACAGACAGGCTGTCGGAAGAAAAAATCGACGTACGCCATGAGTAACTCTTCTCGGCATTCAATGAGGCCTCCGATCCCACAGATTTTTCAATACCGTTTCAATTAAAATAGATATTTTATTGGAATTTATCTTTACCTTCTGTTTCGTACTTAAATGTTATAATATTTAAAGAGTAATAACCCTTCTACGCCAGGACTTTCCAGCCTTAATTTCCAGAGGGTCCGCAATAGAAATTTTGATAAGCACGCAAACTAACAAGGTTAGTTCTAAACTAAACGCAACTAAACTCTACTTAGACACCAAAATTTTGCGTATTTGTACTTGATAATTGAATTTAATTGTTTATTGGCGAATTATTTATAACAATAATTCGACTTTATTTCAGATCGATATTGTGACAAATAAGTGTCATCTAACTCTATCTCGAACGAGCTTTTGGGTGTAAAACACTAGATAAAGGAAAAAAAAGGAAATATTAAATGGGTCAAAAAATCCTGTAAACCTCATTTTCTGACTTGTGGTCCGAATTTGACTCCGCAAGAGACGCAGTTATTCCACTTGACATTAAATGCGATTCTAATTGGAGATGATTCACATCGCTTTTATTTATTCGCAAATGCCAAAAACATTCCACATTTGAAAATAGTTTACCCTTTTCACTGCCTTTCAAGTATGTTTCAGATTTGAAATTGACTGCAAAAATTAACTCGATCATTTCCGATTATACATTGGTAGAAGGCGTATCAAACTTCACTTTCAATTAAAATTAAATTGAAATCCATATAAATAATGTATGATGTTTTTATTGCATTCTGATATATCCCACAAATTTTATTGATGTTTCCCTTAATTAGCACTTCTATGAACTATTAGTTGCAATTGGAAAGGTTAAGGAATGGCTTTATATGGATTTCTACACGTTCACTATGAGAAAAATCCTTGGATGAGAAGATGATTTACTTAAGTCCCCTTTGAAGGAATACCAATTGACGTGAATCGTCTAACGAACTATCTATTTATAACTAACGAGCTATTTCCTATGAATCTGAATACTCTTTATCAGTTCACTGATTGGCATTTTTTCTGCAATTTTCTGCGGATTTACTTCGAAATCGTGGTGAACTATCATTTTATTTAGTTTAGTATACTTTAAAATTTCACTTTATTACTCCGTAATTTACAATAAGGTTACAATCGTGATTATTGAGCCAATATGTTATTTGAGTTAACATCTTTAGCTTAAAAAAACTCTTTTTAATGTGGTAATACTTTTTTCGTCCTCTTAATCCAGTAGCCGCTGCCAACCGATTACACTATCAGTCAGGCATACAGCGTCAGGTTCATCCATATGGTCAACAAAGACTCTTAACCTTCGAGCAATTCCTTGGCAATCTTCCTCAGCTTCCAAG
The DNA here is from genome assembly GCA_000376725.2 of Ladona fulva. Taxonomy (NCBI): domain Eukaryota; kingdom Metazoa; phylum Arthropoda; class Insecta; order Odonata; family Libellulidae; genus Ladona; species Ladona fulva. The sequence continues at coordinate 107,294 of KZ309146.1, read as the reverse complement.
GCCCTTTAGTGACTGTTGACCTCTGGTGAGTAAGTGGGAAGCGCCTTCCTCAGCCGTAATTGCTTCTAAATAAATCCCCACTTCTTTATCGTTCCTCTTTAAAAAACTTCGGAGCAGAGTGGGAAATTTCGTAACCGTATCTTTCCTTCGGATACGCATTAGGAATATTTATCTCCGGGGCTTTTATAGACTTCCGATGTGTCCATTCCACTTAAGCGAGGGAAAGCGCGTCAAGTTCATTGGGATGGAGCGATGTAAAGCGATTTTTTCTTCGCTCCTCTTTATTTATGTGCGATGCGCAGCTCGTGGCACCTGCTGATGGCCACTCTCTCCATCGGAATAGAAAGCGACGTCAGGCCGAAGACTATTGACTTCATAGTTCTCCGAGGCATCTAATTTCGACAAATGTATATCTACATTCATATAAATACCCTGCAAACCGCCTATCGGCGTGTGGCGACTGGTGTGTTTTCCTATTCGGTTATTGTCACGTGTCGTGCGCGGGAAGAATGCGTTTTTGAAACGGCTATTCCTAGTATATATTCTTGATTTTTTTGTGGTATCTGATTGGCCTATGTAAGAAGAAGGAGGTATGGAGTCTGCGACGTCTTCCGTGAAGGTACTGTTGTAACTTTCTTGAGTAAATCCGCTTTGATTTGAATCTTCCTCCTTCCAAAGATTCCCATTCTGCTTCATAATGTATCTTGGTGATGCATAAGGTCTTATAATGTCTTTATTAAGGCGAGATTGGGACTAAAAAGTCTCTTTCTCCATCTCACATGTCGTCAATGTTATTATTAAAACATGAATAAATTTGTAAATAGAAATAGAGAGAAAAACTTAAGAAGAATTTGAGGTTGTAAAATACCTAAGTAGTAACTTAGGAAACTTAGGGAACTTATTACCTATACTGGTGTGTCGTAACAATCCTTAGCAAAACGAAATACTTTTCTCTTTACCTTTTCTTTACTACGTTTATACACAGGATGGAGTCCACCAAGTTCAATAACTACATTCACGGGATTTTTATTCACTTCTGATGACGATTTGCGTGAAGAAGCCGAGTCTCTTGATATCCCCTCCATAGAAATTCCAAATTACATTCCTTGGATACTGTACGAACCAGCAAGAGATTTTTTTTAGAATAAGTAGGCAACATTTTTTCTACGTTAGGCACTAAATGCTAGTTATTATAATCCTAGTTTTTCCTCCTTCATTTCTACTTCCATTTAAACAACCGGGTCTTTTTCAAAAACCAAACTTCACTATTGGTCTCACTACAAAGTAAAAATGTACTTTGGATAATAAAGGACCGATAACGCTACCGTACGGAATGTGTAAACCTTATAAGAGTTGTTGCTATCTAGATAGATTATTCTGGAGAATGTGGAGCACCTTTTTCCATTTTTTCCTTTATGTCACTTGCAGTTATTCACAGTTGTCCTTTTATTCACTTTTCTGATCAAATACAGATATTTGAATATTCCCTTGTGGTTCATATTGTTGGTTTAATTTGCCTGTGTGTAATTTTTATTTCTAAAGACATCTTAAAGTAGGCAAGTTACAGTAGCTTAATTGTATTACATGAGGAATTCCGACGAGCTTTCCGCTCTTCTGGCGGATGTGCGACAGAGAATTTAAATAACTCATGAGGTCCTAAGTGGACCACGTGGATTATGAAATTTCTGATGTGGCCCTCCGGCCAATAATAATGGACGACACTAAGTAGTTTTGTATTTTAGTCGATGAAATTTGTTTCAAGTCCTAAATTTACCTGAATCCTTAGCTCAGAATACTCATAACTATCACAATTCTGATCACATAATACTGAATACTTTTGGTAGACAAGTCTCATATCTAAGGCAATTCTGCATATAATACTGCATATTATTCTATTAACATCTCAATTCCTTTATCTGTAAAGCTTAAGAATTTCATATGTAGTTTCAACATTATAAATGGGTCAAAAAATCCTGTAAACCTCATTTTCTGANGTTTAAAACAACTAATGTTTGGAAAATAACTAAATTACTTTCCAAACATTTCATTGTTTTTAAATCACTTGATGCTGGACGACGACATTCCTATGAATATTATAGCGTATTAGAAAAACATACTAATTTCAGCAGATATTTTTCTAATAAGCAAATTTCTACTCTAATTGAGGCAATTCATATACGAATATATATATCTTCATAGGAAAAATAAGGGCTTTCCGTTGAATAAACTTAAACCTTAGTCCATAAATCTGAATCGCTATGAAAAAACTTTAAGTGCCGCCCATTTAAGATGAGGCGCCCCACAAGTGGTACTCTCATTAGTCCGTCCTTTATGTCCGCGATGGTGCCTTTTTCATAGTTAGTGCGTTTATTTATAAAATTGTCTCCTTTGGCCGTGTCGCGATATCAATCCTTCGCTACAATTTATCGTTCATCCACTCTCTGCATCTTAACGAGCCCCCACAAAAATAAGCTGACACGATACTTTTCTCACCGAGACATTAGTCTGAAAAATAAACGTCCTATACTCGAGTTTCTCTGCATAAAAACATTCCTTTTCGTCTGCCTTCGCTTTTTCTTGGTTGCAAGTCCACCAATGGCCGAATGCTCCGAAACAAGTAGCGGTGTCAGTCAGCCATTTGATGGGCTCGCCCGCTGCGAATGCACGAGACGTAGCGAAGGCTTACGATTTAAAAGAAATGCGTGGGCGAGATTTACTTTGGCTTATTTTTCAGTGCGATTATTAGTGACAGAGTAATGAGCGACACCTTATTCGCCGCGCACGCACCTGCCTGATGAGAAAAAATAAGTTTGCGTGGGAATAATACGTCGAGTTAAGGGGAATTTGGGCCGATTTGGAAGTGCACGTAAATTGGCAGTTGGGAATGAAGCAATTATTCACAAATATTTAAAGGGAATTTTACCAAATGTTCAACCAAATGGAATGCTCTCGAAACATGCAAAACATTTAAAAATATATTTCAAATGTAAACCTAAGAATTATATGACATTCAACAAAATAACTTAGATAATAACATTTAAAAACGAGGAGTAAATAATAATAATAATTATTTATTTATTAAGAACAGGGATTTGTTACAAATATTGCACAATTGTTAGAGATGTTTTAGTAAATATGACTCGCAATACTTTTGACAATACAATTTATTTTTATGCACACACATATACAGTATATCATATATTACAGATATTACACCTAAATAATATGGAAAAATCAGTCGTACTTCAGTTAATAGGTCACATATATACTGTGTAATAAGTATGGGATTTTAATTAAATGTAATATCTCGTATTTTATCTTCATTGTCAGTTGGAACAGGCTCTTGATTATATCTGGTGTAGACTAAAACCACCAATTTTCTTAACAACTGCGCTTCTTTCTCTCCAATATGGTATATAATTTTTTTGCGAAGCATCCTTTTCTTTTAAAATCTAAAAGTGAACTATATGTTAGTATACGATGTGGAGATCTTACATGAGGATATTTTGAATATCATTCATTAACTGGTCATATTTAGCTAAACAGCAGACTGAAGATAATTGTCTATCTACTATTATTATTATATTCAAACCATTCCATCTCCGAAAGACCCTGCTTAGCGACTTAATCTCTCCGCGATTATTGAAAGTCCGAAATTTAATGTTTTGAATGGATATCGTTAATGTTTAATTACCTTCGCAAACACCGCAACATGCTGCCGAAGAGGCGTAGGATAAAGAAAGGCGTAAGTAATAGAAGGGAATAATAGCTCAGGCACCGAACAACTTACAAATCGCGTAGGTTGATTTCTTTCATTTCAGTGGCCACAGTGAAGACAGTAATCGCACCTGTTTTACATATTATATACGAGCTTTCGAAAAACACATAACTTTCCGCTGGTTCATGTAGATCTTAAACTGGTTTTCTCCATATGTATTCATTAAGCACGATGCGTTTAGTGCCGTGAATCTTACGCAGCGTTCTATAACAACATTCTGTTACATTCCCTAACGCTTACTTCGAGGATGTACCGTAAATAACCACTGATTAGCACATGAGAATCTCCTTCAGAACGGAAAAAAGAAAGAAGATTCCTTCCCCAGTCAGTCCTTCCTTCGATGAGTCTCACACAAATCAGCGATAAATGCAAACTTGGATTCTCAAATAAAATTATAAAGGTTCAGTTTATTCTTTTCAAGCCCAAGCCTCTGGAATGTAAGACATTTAGGGAAGATAACAATAATAACTTTATTATGGCGAGATCACCTATCCCTTCGTCATATGAAATTTAAAAGAGATAGGTTGAAAAAAGTGCACTGAAAATAGAAAAAAACTTCCGCAAAAACAAAGGTCCGCAATAAACAGCAATTAAAATACTAAATGTAAAGATAAAATAACGGAAATTTAAGATTTTACTTCTGATAACCAGCTTTGTCAATGGTAATTGGTAAAGTTCGTTAAATTTATCATAATACCAACAATAAGATGGGATACATCCAGAATTCAGTTTTGACTTTCAGTTCATTGTCATTTTAAAGGAAATTGTGTTTCATCTGACATAACTACAAAGACCAAAACCACTCGGAATTAAGAAATAGAGACTTATTTCCATCGATTAAGTTTGATACGGTTAAATAATGATGTGCTAAAAGATGAGAAATATGGACGGTGAGAAATTTCTCAGCAGGTATAATTACCATGTTCATCGCAATGCACGGACATTTTCGTAATTATTGGTAAATATAGAAACGAATTACACTAACGTTTATATCGAAATTTTAAGAAAACATTTTAAGTATTATTTAAAATTGAACTTTTAAAACTCGATAATTATCTTCCTGAAAGTGAATAGCACCCCAAAGAGTCGTACAGAAAAAATGGGAAATTAATTGCTTTCGTCACTGAGTATTTCTATGGTAAAATTGCTAAATCAACCATCTTAAGATATATGATCCTTTACTTACTGCTTCCCCTCAAAGTATCAAAAATTAACGACGCTTATTAAGCGAGATCTTAAAGCGCATAGGAAAAAATCTGTATGGCAAAACAGACGATATATCTCAGTTCGTCGACGCGTAGTTATTCAAGTATGTCTTCATAAATCATAGCACTGAAGGTAAGGTCAAGTGCACTTTTAAGGCGAAAGAGTGTATAGAAATGATTCCCAAGAGAACATTATGGTGGAGGAGATTCACCGGCAGATGCATGCGGGTTTAAGTTCAATGAATGATCACAGTGTGTTTACTTACGGCCGTCTTAGTGAGATACGTATACCTTTGGTGATTCTCAACCACCTACAATTACTGGATTTGAAATAAAATCTTCTGCTTCCAGTGTCACGGTCACTCGACTCTTTCAGGGCCTTGATCATTAATAAAATCTCACGTCGGATCCGCCATTTTACCTCTGAGTTTCCGAGTGTGATGAATGATACCATGAATGATGTATGTTTGCAGATGTTTCACTTAATTACCTGTACTAAGAGAGAATTGACAATTATCTTGGCAAGGAACTTTCCGCCAAAGAAAGTGCTGTATTATTATTCATGATTCATCGTTCCCATTAAGTTAGGATTGTGTGTTTTCCTGGTCATAAATTGCCTTATTCGCTTCATTTACCTGACTGGCCATTCATTTATTTCTTTTGTGAAAAACTGATTATCACTCAGAATCTTTCAAAGAATTTCCGTTGGTAAAGGAAAGTGTTTCGGATTCTTTTATCAAATTATGAAGAAGAAATGACTAAATTCTATATCGAAAACGTAAATGAATAGTCGTATCTAAGCTAATCTGTCATTCATTTCTTCATGTTTTCAAAGTTCTATTATTCTGTTTCCGAGTTTCATTGAACAAGTCCAGAGTAAAATTGTCTTTCCTTGGGATCAGCCGCAGGACTTTATTCTGCAAAGTATCCTTCAAACCTTACCTTAATCCAGAGTAAAATTTTGGCGTTGACAATCCCCATAAAGAAACTTACTGTGGTCCTGTAGTTTTCCTAATTGTCGCACAATAGCATCCATCATTTTAAGAGTGAACTTGATTGTGTTATCGTCGAATTTATCGCTAATTGAACTAATTATTACTTTTTATCCTCAGCGATTACTCTAAACCAAAGAACGCCTGTGGTAATAACGTACGGCGAGCCTGTTATTGACCTAGAGCATCGGAGGACGACTTGTACAGAGTTAAAATCTCCTCTCCTAAAGGGTGGAGGAGTTAATAGGAGATATAGGACATTATAAAAACTCTTAAAGGGCGTATACGTTCGTATAAATAAAGTTGAGGGCGTAAACCCTCATCTGATGGTCCCGGCCCAATCGTAGGTATTCCGGTTTAGGTCACAGTTCGTCCTCGCCCTGACCTCCGTACAAAGGCATTGTTCTTTCCATGCTCTTATTGGGTGTGCCTTCGACATCGCGAATATTCAAGGTGATGTTTTTCGCAAAGATATAATTCATTCCGTACCTTTTCATCCATTAGTGGGATATTTCTTATTAGTTCGTAGATTAATATTTCTCAATTTATTTGAAAAGCGTTACTTCCGCCAATGGTATTTTCACATAATTTATGGCATCGTGAAACACTACCAATTTTCCTTCTGTAGGTATAATTTCTCTAGCAAGATCAGGAAATAAAATAAATAGTCAATTTAGCAAACTATACATGAAATTTTGTTATTATTTACTCTAATTCATTCTCTATGAAATGTGACAATGATCGAAGCAGAGGCATGGTTCAAACACCCCCTGCCGTTCGCCGAAAGGCCGCTTTTGTTATATACGTAGATGTTAATTTACTAAACAACAAGAATTATTAGATGACGCGTGATTCTGAAATGCCGTAGAAAAAAATGAGCTGAATAATAATTCACTCCTAAATAGTCGTAAGTGCGTCCCTACGATTCGTCAATGCAAATCATTCGATACTGCAAATGCTAAAATCCCATGAAAGTTCTTCCTCTTCTCAAACCTCTTCTCTTCTTTTTCTTCTCTTCTGTAGTCTATCATTGATACTTACCGAGCATTTTATATGGTCCTCAATGTATTATTGTAGGAAAATTCATTAGTTAGCAATGGAATTAGTCGTCAGAGGGAACAGTAAAACAGTTCCGTTTATTTGATCAAAATTCTCGCAACTTTGAATAGAAAACAATATTCGACGACCAGAAATAAGAATCTTCATTCAACGTCCCTTCTTTTGGTGGTGGTTTTGATTTCGTGCGTCTATTTCTTTTATTTACAAATGAAATAAACCCTGCAAGCGATAAGAGTGAGCTTTATATGCATTTCTTATGAAAACAGTCTAAAACGTCTGGAGTCGAAACCGGGGACCATTAGGTGAATAAAAAGTAGCCTGTTATCTGTACGGGGAAGACATTTAATAATCTTCAATGTTTGAAAGTTGTGTGATATCTGGTTCTCGAGTTTTTGAGTAATTTTGACGCCATAAGCTGTTTACATGCAAAATAAGTCCGATTTCCTGCGGTAACTCTACTCCTAATTTCTTCAGTTAAATCATTATTCTGATTGCCAACTGAACCAAGATATTTAAATGCCCCTACTTCCTCAAAAGTAAAACCATCAATATTTATCTCGTCAGTTATATTATCTGGACCTCTCTTCATTTTTAGATATTTACTCTTTTCTTCATTGATAACAAGTCCTAGTTCCTTTGCTTTTGGCTCAATATTTTGAAATATCTCTCTTAAAGTTCTTTCACTTCTGGCAATCAAAACTATATCATCTGCATATACCGCTATTTGTTTTTTTTCTGGTATTTATAGGGCCCTGTTCTATATCTTTAACTGCTGCTTCAAGTACGAGGTTGAATAATAATGCAGATAACGCATCCCCTTGTCTTACACCAGCATTAATGTGAAAATCATCAGTCAAATCCCCATTTATGACCACTCTTACTTTGGATCTCCATAAAGTTACCCTCACCAGTCTGATTAACTTTCTGGGTATTCCTAGTTCAATTAAGGCTTTTAATAATTTGTTTCTGTTGACTTTGTCAAATGCTTGCTTGAAATCAATGAAGAGGTTATAAAGTGTTAAGTTACATTGATAGCACTTCTAGAAGGATTGTCGCAACATATGCAAATGGTTAACAGTCGAAGGGCCTTTCCTAAACCCACATTGATACTCCCCTATAATCTTTTCACCATATTCCTCAACTCTGTTATATATTATGCAGGAGAGTACTTCGTAGGCCACACTGAGTAAAGTTATTCCTCTGTATTCATACAGTCTCTTTTATCGCCTTTCTTATGAATGGGTGCAATCAGACCTTCTCTCCATTCTTCAGGCATATACTCCTCATTCCATATTGCTTTGATTAACTCATGCAGCTTTACCCAAAGTGCTTCACCTCCCAATTTTAATAATTCTGCAGTGATGTTGTTGACTCCTGGTGCTTTCCAGTTTTTAAATTTTTGTATAACATCTTTAACTTCTTTAATTGATGGCTCTTTCACTTCCAAGTCCACTAGTGAATACTGCTCATCAACATTGTTACTTTTCATTTCTTCCCCTTCATCACATGTTAATAAGTCCTGGAAGTACTCTTTCCATCTCCTCATAATATCTTTCCTTTCGCTGAGAACATGCCCCTCCTTACTTATGCATGCACTTGATCTAGGCTTAAATCCCTTAGTGTAGTTTTTAACCTCCTTGAAAAATTTTCTGCTATTAGAGCTTTTACTGTTTTCTTTAAGTTCCTGGATTCTTTTATTTTCAATATCTCTCCTCTTTCTTCTAAACAATCTCTTACATTCTCTTCGGCATGGTTCATATTCTACTTTATTGGCCCTTGTGTTCCTTCCTAAACATTTTATTCTTGCTAGATTTTTCCTTTCCAGTTCTACCATACATTCTCCATGAAACCATTCCCCTTTTTTTTTCTTTTTTGGCCTCTCCAAGAACTTCTTTTGCAGCAGATATAACACTTTCTTTTATACAGGTCCATTTTTGATCCAGAGTGGCAGCTTCTTCATCCATACTTCCCAGTTTTTGTGCAAGAGAAATCTGATATGCCTCCTGTACCGTTGGATTTTTCAACTTATCTGAATTCCACTTCTGGTATCTTCTTCTTCCATTTTGCTTGTGTGCAAAACTAATACGCTGTCTAATTATACCCTTAAGAAGAAAGTGATCTGAGTCGCCGTTTGCTCCTCTGAATACTCTTGCTTCCCGTATTGTAGATGCCCATCTTTTCGATGTCAGTATGTGATCAATTTGATTGTACAGATTTCTTCCAGGGTGCTTCCAAGTGCCCAAGTGAATTCTTTTATGGCTAAAGAATGTGCTACTTATAACTAAATTCTGTGACATGGCAAACTGGCAGTCTTTTTCCATTTTTGCTAGTTTCATTTTGCAGGCTGAATTTCCCTACAACATCCCTGTAGCAGTCTCCCTTTCCTATTTTCCCATTGAAGTCACCAAGCAAGATCAAAGTATCATGCCTGGCCACATTGTTACACTCTCTTTCCAAATCTCCATAAAATTGTTCTATAATGTCATCTTCCGTTTCTTCAGTTGTGGCATAAGCATTTATAAATGTGATATTGGAGAATTTGCCCTTAATTCGTAGTTTACAAATTCTTTCATTTACTGCTATGCTATCTACTGTCTATGATCTATTTACAACAATTTCCACAAATCGTATGAAAGCTTCTTTGGTTTGTTGTTGAAGAAACAACCCAGCTGGACACCCAAGAATTCACATTCTCATCCGAGAAACTCGCTGAGAATGCACCAAATCATTCAATTACCTCAACTGTAATTATAAAGTCTGATACAAATACTTCACAATTTACGAAACTAACAATCCCTCGAGGTTCAAACAGAAACTATTTCCCATATCATTGCTTTAATTACCTTTGCTTTTGGTAAAACTTTGGTTAAAATAATCGAGATATTTTCATTCTAGACACTCCTGGCCACACCATCCAGTGGGATGGTGAATCATCTATAGTAACCTACGGTATCCTTCACGAATCTCATAACACTGAGAGGGCACTGTTGTAACGCCATGCGAAAAGCCGAAGAATAGAGGAGCAGCGGTTTCTCCGTGTTTTACAACTTAGCCGTAATTGACGTGGAATGCTCCCAATAAGGGCAACGTGACCGATCGCAGAAATGATGTAGGCTGTGCAGTCCGTCTGCTCGCTCATATTACGGAGGGAAAAATACGGCGGTCAAGCACTGCCGCTGCGAAATAAACGACACCTTATGTTTATGACTTTATATTCACGGCAGTGGAGAATTTAATGGGCGATATAAAGGCATCCATTCATAGAAGATCTTTTCGCGTATGGGTCAAGTGATATCTCTATGTACGGAAGATTTTGCTGAATCACCACCACGCATTAAGTGGAGGATGACGTATCATATTTATGATTAAGACTTTTGGAGATGACGTTTCGTTTTTCATGGCTTCATTTCCAAGGTAAATTTCTCTTTCAGAAAAGTTATGCGATAAAAGTTAACTTCGACGACAAAATACATTTGTTCTCTAAATTAATATGGACTGTACCATCTGTGCAAATAAAAAAATTCTATATTTCTCTGTATCAGCTCTATATTCCTTATGGTGCTTTTATTGAATCTCCGAATGATATTCAAGGACAAACTGCCATAAAAAAGTATGAAAAGTAAACCCGGTATTCAAGTATACAGCAAAACTTTGAAGGGATAGAGGGATACATGTAAATGAGACTATGGAAACAGTAATTTTGTGTGAGTGATGGTGGGATGACGTATAGGATCCGAGGGTATTTTATAAGAGGGTTTCCTATAGATAATCATCAATCAAGAAATTAATCTTCTGGATTTTCAGGGATAGGGTGATATGAAGATAATTCCGGGAGTTATTAGATTCTATTTCCTGTAAAAAGGAAATTTCGGGGTATAGGGAACTAAGTACGAAGAGAAATGAGGAAATTATAAACACAGAATATACAGTCTACATATCGAAACAAACATACAATATTTTTAGCAAGATAATACCGGAATTAAAGAGTATCTTCTAAATAGTTCATAAATATGTTTGCCAGAAATAACCGGAAACCGGAAAAACGGCGAACGTATGGCAAGTTCTTCTGTCTCCAAATAATTTTTTGCAAAAGTAGATATCTTTCTCTTATTCGAACAAAATTTAATTTCCACAACATCTTAGCCACCTCCGTGGACTTTACGTTATCGAGTTAATTGATTAAAGGGTAATTTCACACATGTGGACACTGAATGGCAGGAAAACACTCTTTTACATCCTTTACTGACATATACCTGATGAAGATACGCAATGATATTTGAAATGGAAACGATGATAAGCTGACGAAATATGATAGTAATTTAGATAGGCAAAGGGGCGTAATTCGATCGAACAGCAATATTTCAATCAGCAGCATCCATTTGAAAACGGGAGCAGAAAGTAGGAGACCTTGAGTGATACACGATTGCATAAAATAGGACGGAGTCGATTTTCTAGGATAAGGAAAGCAACTGCTAAAATTTTCCGCTCTAAAGAAATGCAGAAGGTGTGCATTACCTTTCGCAACCCAAACAGGATTTTATGTACCGCGATCGCGTTTTCATCGGACAAGGAAAAATAGGTATACTTTTCGTTTTCGTAGAGGGAAAACGCTATCCTCCTTGACCTGATCAACTCGTATTTCATTAAAATAAGGAATGCCATTGACGGTGTTCTTTAGGTTTAGAGCAGAAAAAGGGGCAAATAGAGGAAGGAACCTAATTCTGGAGAACTCGCTTCGAACATGCGTCCTCTATCCACAACTTATCGGTGAGTATTTTCCCGCAGTATGGGTTTTTTTCTTTGCCAGCCTTAAGTTGCAACGTTTTTTCTCACTCTATACTCTTTCTTTTTGTTTTTAATTAATCCATGTGTATATTATAACTGCATAAGGTTGAAGAGAGGCCTAATTAGGTCAATCCTTGCCAAAGAAGTCTTAACCTCTCTATCTATGAATGTCGTCAAGTCCCCCTTTTTTAGTATACGATCTTTATGCAAATCCTATCAGAGCCTGGAGTAATTCGTCGTTTATTCCAATATTTATTTATTTCTAATGACGTAGTAATTTGGCCATCTGGCCAGGTGGCACCGCTGGTGGGGATTGTAACATAAACATTAATATTGATAATAATTGCCTGGCATTCGACAATAGACGGGACGGGACGGGAAAACCTTCCGTTGGCAATATATTACATGTACAGTTTACAATTTTTACATTAGAAGAATATAATGTATAATATTTTAAATTTATACAATAAATCTTTGGTTAACAGTAAAATGTCGAAAAACTATGTGATGGTACAACCTACATGGTAGATTACCCGTATAGTCACATACGAAGTAGCTGTTAAATAAAAATGAAAAATATAATAAAAATAAATGCAGAAGAGGAGGCAATAGCCGTGAGGTCACATAATAAAAAAACTACTTCAATCTAGATTTAATCTTATTTTAAAACACTTTTAAATTTTTTGGCATTGGTGTGAGAATTTCTCCAGGTAAAATTCCCAAATGCCCCTATATACAAATGAATATTTCGCTCTATCTACTTTGTGCTCGCGCTACTTGGTTTTAATACTGATTGCCGCGTCCAACATAACTTGGAAGTTTAAATCTGGAACGCTGTTCATCCCAGTCCTCTTCGATGTTCCATGTTTTGTACATCCCTGATAATGTAAATATCTTCATTATCGATTCTAGAGATTCCCACTGCAAATGTAATGATTTCATTTCACGTTCTAAGTTCAGATTCTGAACATATGCGCTGTATTTTAAATAAATGCAACCAGCAGGAGTGGAAAAATAGTAGATAGAGGAATGAATGCAAATGGATCGAAAACGAATCTACGTGCTCTGTAAAAATAAGTTATTTCAAGGGAGTGGCTGATATTCCCGCAGCTCCCGAATTACGGGCCTCTGGAAATTCCAAAGGCAAGGTTTCACGAGGTCTGGTGAAGATCGTTGGAAGGTTGGCTACACGAGTGATATTGTAACGAAAGAAAATTTGACTACTGCTGTTAATGCCGTTTAAAAGTACTCCGTGAGCGGTACTTCGGCAGGTGGAACTCGCGGTTGGAGAACAAACGGGAAATTCTTGATTACCAATCTCTAGAAATTAACCTTATGCGCATTTTGGAAACAAAGTTACCATCATCAAGGATGTCCAAAGAGGAACTGAAAGGTGAATGGTCGGGTTTTTACCTTTTGTGAAGGTGTGGTGAGGATAAGTGGGTGGGGTTGTGACGTCAGGAAGGAGTATAAGGGGTTGAGTTGTTTCCTTCTTTTCGGAGGACTGTCATGATGGAAATGACTGTCTTTATTTCTGAAATCCCTTCTCTGGACTACAACCTTGTCGTGGTGGAAGGGCTTGCGTGTTCCTATGACCTAGAGAGCGTAACTGGCGGGAACTATGTTCCTGGTAGGGTCACCCATGCCAGGATGGTCAATAGGTAGGGGCCTGACGAAAGGTAGTCCACGCAGTGTCTGTACCTCAGTGAGGCGGCTGCAAAGGCGTCTGTACCCCAGTGGGGCGGCCATTATGGGTGATGGTGGTGTCACGTTAAGAGAAAGGTTGAGGAAGGCAACGGGAAACCACCTCGACTACCACACTTATCCCAAGCAATCATGATGTGCCAATATAAGAATATTGTAAGTGGCGTAAGCGGGACTCAACCCTCTACGGGGAGTGTCGTGCCCGGCAGTGATAGGAGTAAGGCTATCTCGGTCGTCATTCCACGAAACCCTTACCCAGGAAACGACAAGAAAAGAAGAGAGAAGATGGCCAAGGAAACAAGGGTGGGAACCTGGAATGTTAGGACAATGCTTAGGAAAGGAAAGTTGGAAAATGTAAAGGTAGAAATGAAGAGGTCCAACATTAACATACTAGGGCTATGTGAAGTGCGATGGAAGGATGGGGGTGATTTCTGGAGTGATGATGTCAGAGTAATTTTCAGTGGGGGAAATTCTAGCCAGAGGGGAGTTGCGGTAGTGCTAGACAAGAAAGCGGGAAAAGCCGTGATAGCTACAGAGCTAATAAGCGACCGGGTTATGTCAGTAGAAATAAAGGCTGAGCCAGTAAACACGGTGATAGTTCAGGTGTACTTGCCCACTAGCGAACATAGTGATGATGAAGTAGAACTTGTTTATGAACAAATAGAAGAAGTAATGGGAAGGGTTAGAGGCAATAAAAACCTAATTGTAATGGGGGACTGGAATGCAGTAGTTGGGCAAGGCAAAGATGGAGAAGAAGTGGGAGGGTTCGGACTAGGAAATAGAAACGAAAGGGGACAGAAATTAGTAGACTTTTGTAAGAGGAATAACCTCTGTATCACAAACACACTTTTTCAGCACCATAATAGAAGGAGGTACACATGGAAAAAGCCAGGAGATACGGATAGGTACCAAATTGATTACATTTTGGTAAGAAAAAGGTTTAGAAATAGTGTTAAAAATTCAAAGAGTTACCCTGGTGCTGATGTTGACTCAGACCATAACCTGGTCATGATGAAAACCGAGCTAAAGTTTAAAAAGATATTTCGAGCAAAAATTACACCAAAATGGAACCTTGAAGCCCTTAAAAATGGGAAAGCGAGAGAGTTCCAAGAGTCAGTCAGTAAGGCCTTAGAGGATAATGGGAGGGAACTTACTATAGACGGAGAATGGGAAAAGATTAAAAACAGTATCAAGGATAGTGCGCAAGTAACTATTGGAAGGGTCAAACAAAACAAAATTAGGAAACCATGGGTGACGGTAGAAATGATAAATAAAATGGAGGAAAGAAGGAAATGGAAAAGGGTTAACACAGAACAAGGACGTAGAATGTATAGGGCTCTCAACAACGAACTGAGAAGGGAAACAAATAGGGCGAGGGAACAGTGGTGGAAGGGACAATGTAACGAAATAGAAAAGCTGGACGAAAGTGGGAGGGTCGATTTAATGTATAGAAAGGTGAAACAGTTAACGGGAAATAAAACACGAAACAGAACAACCACAATAAAAGATAATAATGGTAAAGTTATACGAGATCCAGCCAGCATAAGGGAAAGGTGGAAAGAATATGTCGAGGAACTATATGGGAAGGACATGAAGCCAACAAACATAATGTTAGAAAGTGAACAAGAAGTGGAGGATGATGATGTTGGACCTGGGATATTAGATAGTGAAATTGATAGGGCCTTGCGTGATATGAAAGGAAACAAAGCAACGGGCATTGACGAGATACCAGTTGAGCTACTTAAAAACCTGAGGGGAAAGGGTAAGAGGAAATTCTATAATTTATGTAGAAAAATTTATGATGAAGGGGAATGGCCAGAGGATTTTACTAAGACAATCCTGATTCCTTTGCAGAAAAAGAATAATGCTTCTGAGTGTAGGGATTATCGTACAATCAGTTTAATATCTCACGCGGCAAAGGTTATTCTAAGAGTATTGAATAGAAGAATTGAAGGAAAAATTAAGGAACAAATAGGAGAAGACCAGTTCGGATTTCAGAAAGGGAAAGGAACGAGGGATGCAATCGGGGTAATGAGGGTGCTAGTAGAACGAAGCCTGGAATTTAAAAAGGATATATGTGCATGTTTTGTCGATTTTGAAAAGGCTTTCGATAGAGTTCAATGGCCAAAATTAATGGGAATTTTAAAGAAAATTGGGTTGGACTGGAAAGATAGGCGTTTGGTGCAAAATTTGTACTTAAATCAAACAGCGCGAGTTAGAATAACTGAAGGAGAGTCGGAATGGGCAGAGTTAGGGAGAGGGGTAAGACAAGGATGCCCATTATCACCATCGCTTTTTAATATATATGCAGAGGAAATGGTGAATGAAGCTTGGGAAGAAATAAGCAAGGGAGTGATAGTTGGAGGGAAAGTAGTAAAGTCAGTAAGATATGCAGACGATAAAGCTATTGTCAACCTCCTGCATGGTAGCAATCCAAGATTGAAATAATAACTTTATTGATATTCAACGGCAAATTACAAAAATTATTCATTACAGTGAAAACAGGGTAAATTTCCATTAATTGGTCCACTTCTAAATATCTATCATAGGGGGTTAGCTTGATCTTTTTGAGAAACCACATTTTTGATACTATTATGTTCTAATGGAAAAAAAATCTCACGTATACTTCCACAGAATGTATTGGTGCGATATGTCATCAGCGCCTAATGCCTGAATTATATCTGCCGAAGAGTACGAGATATTTCTTTTCCATTATTAAGGCCTTCCACGTCTTCGCATATTGAGTGTATTATGTTCTTCTAATACTGATAATACTGTAATGTCCTTCTCATTTAACAAATTAACGTTTGTTGCTACGATAAAGGTTGTTACTATGTTACATGAGCTATCAATGATAGCTTCTTCATAGGTCATGAGGAAGCTATTTCATAACGGAATGCGGATAGGACAGAATCTTAGCGTTGATGGTTTTTGGAGGTCTCTTAAATTGCAACCAACTCAACCATCAGTGGCAATTTCTATTCCAAACTAAGTTTGGGTAAAAGTCAAACATTTTGCGCAGGGGTTTTGCCCCCCCCTCCTATTTTCTGCTTTACACAACTTAAGCATCTGGTTGCTGTGGTCCTTCATCAAATACCTTTCTCACTGAATTTGGTACATAACGAGTAAATGAGAGTTCCAGAAAGGACAAGAAAGACAGTGAAACATCTGACAAAATTCAAGGGGAAAATGAAGAGCGAAGAAGAGAAAAAACATACGTAAAATGATAATTAAAATAGAATACGTTAGGAAATATTAACAGAAGGATTAGAAAGGCAATAAACAGCAATGATAAAAACTTATGGAAAAATATTTTTATAACTAACTTGGCCTACGCAGGAAATGAATAGGATGGACATTTTGAAGGAATGGCGTATATCGACTTTCTAACATAATGTGGCAGAAGGGCAGGCCGGTAAACTAAAAAGCCGGATAAGTCGGAGTCCTATAATTTCGCGCTCCACCCTCACCATTAAAAACTCCCTTTTTACATCAGAACAATCTTTTATTCGTGTTTTCTGATCTCTTAGTGCAGATCAGTACTTTATAAAGGTTTTTAATGTAATTTACGGTGCATTTTAAATAAATGCTGTACAAGGTAGTCCCAAAATAAAGATATTGTAAATATTTGAAGATAAACTTTACAGTCTAACTTAACAGCAAGAAACATAAAATCATGTTCACTGTACGTAAATGAATACGGCCATTTATAATAAACAAAATATTGACGTAAATCGTTGACTACGAGAAATGAGTAATAACTTTGCATGTTAAGATGTGCGCCCAGGAATATTCCCAAGTAGACACGAACGTGAAGAAAGTCTGACAGATCCAGGACTCAAACCCGGATCTTCTATATTCCGGGTGACTGCTCTAGCATCAAAATGCACGGTATGTATAGTTGTTGCGGAGCGATAGCTAGAGCAGCCGATTCCCGGTGCTGTTAGACATTTTTCATATCCGTTTCTTCTTGAGAGTATAACGCAGGCTTAATTCTTACAAATATTATTTAAACTTATTTTACTGTTCACTGATAATTAATAGCGTAATTGAATACAGGTAGGCCTGAGATAAAAGAGTCAAAACAGTTTCCATCCTTTATCTGGGAATCTCTAGAAGATAGAGGATCAAACAAAGAAATTTACTTAATATCTTCAGAGGAAGTACTTTCGTAGTAGACGTAGCCGATATTATGCATCCTCCCTGTTACATAGGCCGTTCTGATTCTAAGAGAATTATGAGAGAATAAATGCTAGAACAAGTTGTTTCAAAAATTCATTTTTTCCGCGAACGATACGCGAAAGTAATCGATTAGGGATGTAGAGTCATGGTGCATGAACCCCCTGCCATACGCCGAAAGGCTAGTAGGGTACATATGTAGATGTTAACTGCATTTATAGCTATTTGTTTGATACTCATGACACGGAGAAGGATTGTAATAGACATCCGCTTGCAACGCCTAAGCTAAGTTATTAGCCTTCATTTTACAACCGAGACTTATTATTTAACTAGACCGGATAGTCGGATAGTCGAAAGGGCACTACAGCTCTACCAGTAGTGTACCTTCATCGAGCAGTATCACGTAAAAATAGAATTAGAAACAATTGGCGAAAGTTATTTCGGACTGACACTAATTTCAGTTTTCATTCTTTTTTATCACATCTTTTTTATAATTCGATTCAAAATAATCAATTCGTATAATTAAAACTAAAGCATCGTAATTTGATCCGTAAGTTTTAAACATTACCAATGTCAGCGGGAAAGAAAACTTCCTGCTTCTGTCTCTCCTCGCAGTCGTCGTTCGAACGATGATCATAAATTATTTTGCCGTTGAAAACGATGGCAACGCCCAATCCGAAACATAGACTGCCTTTGGTAAGTTAAGGAGTATTCTAAAGAGAGAGAGTTCAGTGCTAATTTTAACATCAATCTGCAAGTTTTTTGAATCGCTTTGTTGATTCAACGTGATATAATTGTTATTAAAGGCATAAGGAAACCGAAAAATAATAAAAATTACATGAATCGACCCAAAATAACTTCTCAGAGAGATAACCCTATTCTTCTTAATTAATCACTCAATCTTAAGGTAAGAAAAGTTACTACCATGGGTAATATATGTTTACGACAAGCCTTCGGAAGGCTTTGATAGATAAATATTCGATATTAAATGTGCTATATTATTCGAATTATGTGCATTGGATTCCCATTCTATAACTTTAGAGTATCGTCCGTGGAAATAAGAACCTTTGAAGCGCATTGTCCTAGCGTCTTTTCCCTATTTTTTCTTGCAGCATGTGATCAGCGAAGGGGAAACGCACTCCACTGAGTCTCCTGAAATCGTATTATTTCAGATGTTATTGATTAATTTTAACTGAAAATTTTATCTCCTTTCCTCTGACGATTTATTTCTCCATTTTATTATTCCTCCTATTTATTATAATTATTTCATAATTCTGTTATTTATTATTTTGCTGTTTATTTATTTAACTTTTATTGTTACTATTTTTGTTTGTTGGTATTTTATTGTTTAGTATTATTTATTTTATTGTTTATTATTGTTTATTTCATTATTCCATCTTTATTATTCCTCTACAAAAATAGAGGAATATTTTCGCAACGCTGATCATTGTGTCGAATCAATTCTCAACAAAACGCACAAGGTAGACCTTTTGTTTTTTTAAACGCAACGCTCATCTGCGTGGTCCAATATACACCATATATGCGTTCATATTCTAGAATACGTCTAACCGGCGTAAAGAAGCATAGATCTATTACTTTTCCATCTCTCCTACTGACAATTCTCATGCTTTTGTCAAGTGATGACTATTTTATTCGTTGTAAACTATTCATTCTTTAATAAACCATTTTTCATGTATAAAGAAGCGAAGAATTAACTTATTTAACTTTTTATGATTTTTTTTGTTTGAAATTTGTTATCGAAGCCAATCGACCAAAACGGAAACTAAAGCGAGAAGTCATCATACATACATCACGATACACCCTTAGCGACCATTTACATACATTTGTGCATGCGGAGACTGAATTGGCTTTAGAAAACTTGAAAGGTCCTTGACATCAAAGTCCGTGCGATCTGCCGTTTTTTTCGTTCGCAACATATGCTCCCATAAAGGAGGAAAAACATATTTCCGTATTTCTGTTACAGACAAGATTGTAGTACCAGACGAGAGGAATCTTTTGCTCACTCAAGTGAAGTTCCCGTGCAAATGAAACTAGGGTAAAAAGGAATGGATTGCGGGAGAAGGCGCCCTTCTATCTCGGTTGCATCTGCCACGCCTGACCAAACAATAATTACCAGAGAGGTGAAAGTGGTGGGAAAAACTTCCAACGTCAGACAGCAGGTAAAAAAAGAACGTGCATTTCTAATGATTGGTTAGGTCTTCTCCGCTTCCTATTGCAACGCAATCACGCTTTTTTCCAAAGAGCTCATGAATTGCACGATGTTCATATTTTCTTCATTTAATTTAAAGAAGCACACATTTGTAGTAGTGTCAACTTACCTTTTTTCTATCTCTGTATCAAACATCTCTATCAGCATGTCTAAGGCTTCCGGACAGCCAAGTGGGCTGCGAGTTCGCCTTTGGTGGAAGGGGTCCCGGGTTTGATTCCCGGTGTTGGCCCATTTGTGTGAAATGACCTTAGTTGTTTAATCACTTATATCAATACAACAACTGCCAACATGTTTAATATGCAGCTATTGTGACTTTGATTGTGATCCAGAATAAGTTTTCAGAGTACAAGATCGTTTAGAGTTTATCGTACCAAAACCATGGGCATACTTATAAATATCAGTGAAAGGCTCAAAATTCAAAAACATTTACAAAGAAACTAACAAATACATATATGAATAAAAGTTGCGTACGGTGGGCGACATGCGGCATAAGACAACCCTCCATTGATACGCCTCGGAAACCTCTCGTATGCAATAATTGAAATTGTAAATAGTATTTGTTTTCAGCGACTACTATCCTCTATATCAGGGGTAAATGTTGAATTTATTCAAGGATCCCTAACAAAAATGAGCTCCATTTCCTATCTTAAAAATTTCTTATAAAATGTCTCCGAATCAAACCCACGCATGAGAATAATAATTCATATTGAAATGATACTCTCCAGTTCGAAGAATAATTGTCCTACCACTGAAGGATATACCATTTCTAAAATAATCATTACCACCACCGGTTGGAAATCTTGTTTGAATTATGTACAAATGAAATCCTAACACGAATTTTACGGTTCCTCGAATGTCACAACGTCATTGAACTTAGAATGAATAAAATTAACACTGGATTTTAAAAAAATTGCGTTCCAGTTGGTGTTTACATTGAAATGACAAGAATAAATTAATGCTACTTGAAAATTTGAAAGGTGTCAATTTGGTGGTAAATCAACATTTAATGTTAAAAAATGTGAACTCCAATTACGACTGTGATACATGTTCTCGTACTTAAGCCTGAGTGTTTATTGCGCCGGTTGTTAGGGATCGATGCTAATGTATTATGAAGTATAGTATTCCTCTCCTCGAAGGAAAATATTAACAATGAGACTGTACAGATTTGGACAAAAAGACGCAACCACTAAAAAAATGATACTCTCATATTTGAGAACTAATTATATTTACATGCAAAGACGATGTGAATAAAGAATAAGGAAAAAGAGGAATGTAATCGTTTGAGTGAGAGGAAAGCATCCAAAACAGATGCGAAATAAATTGGTAAAGTTTTACCAAATCGTGGAATATAAATGACCTCTATTACTGGAAAGGAAAGTTATAAACATCTTTTCTAAAAAAATCGTTCCACTGAATTTTATCCTAGTGTCCTCTGAGAATTGACAATGACGATGACAATGATCTACAAATTAATAGAATTGCTAGGATTCAATGCCACTTTCCAATAAATGGTTATGGGTCAGAAGCCCATTTAAAAGTAAATCATCTGATCAAGTGAATAACAAGCTAAAACTTAATTAAATGATTTCCAGTTGTTGGAAAACGCCTGTTTCCTTCGATCCGTTAAAATTGTCCTCAAGGCTGACCTTATTTCAGCGGAAGGAAATAAAAACTTGTTTTGGCAGAACTCGAAAGTATCTCATTTACTTAAATCACCTCCAGATATCTGTGATAAAATAGATGCCCCCATTTCTCATACAACAGTTGCTTAGAATGCAGGAGAAAGTATTTTATGGAAAAACAAATGTAAAATTCTTAGAATGGAATCTTCCACCATAGCCTTTCCAGCAGCAGGGAGAGCGAAATTTTCCATGATTAAAACTTAAAAAGTGAAATAAATCTGTGGCGAGCAGCTCCCGGCAAAATATAACCCGGATTTGGAAGTTACTAAGCATCATGAGAAAGCTCTTCTCTACTTAATGAGTCCTAGTTCCTAGCATCGGAGAGGTTCACGGCCTTGCCGTACCTAATGTGCACTAGCAACTAAAATAGAGGTCAAGGTTATTTACCAGCTGGTTTCAAGGATATAAAAGGACATGATATCATGGAAGTTGCCGCTGAGATGTGTGAAGGCTCGTAAACTGTAAGGTTTATGCGATATGCTCACAGGAGAGAATCTTCTTTAATTATAAGAGTGGAATTGTTAAAAGAGTACAGACAACTGCAGTCGTTTTGCACTTGAGAGCTTCCACCAGGAATCGAACCGAGATCTGCTTCCACGAAAGTCCCAGGCGTAGCTCACTTGTCTATCCGAGAGCCCTGTATCTTCTTTTGTAGACCACGGAAATGTCACAATTTTGAGTCATGGGCAACATGTCATGGAAAAAATCAGTAGAGGAAAGAAGACAGCTTGGTTTTTGGAATTTATTCAATGGAAGGAGGAGGCTCGAATTTAAAATATATCACTTAAAATCACATCTCAGGAACCGTTAAAATAAGATTTTCTCCTGAGGAAAAATGCTGTATATAATAATACAAATAATAAAAAGTCTTTATTGAAGGGCGAGATTGAGACTTCTTAGTGCCTTCTTATCTAACCCTTTGATGGTTTAAATCTATGGTTTAGCTCTATGGTTCCACAAAAGGTCTCTAACTGGCTCGAAGCACAAAAATTGCATTATTATCCGTAACATCGTCCGTCATGTCAAGGGGCAACAGAAAAATTATCGAATTAGCTTAGGATACATTACATTTGGAATGGAATGCAGTAACTATTATGTATAACATTAAGTTAATTCTTAAGTTTATTCGTATGTAAAATATTCAGACAGTAAGCAATGTTAATAAGATTATATATGTTAAAAGCATGGAGTATTTCACTGATTTACAAAGAAGAACGCTAAGAATTCCGTGTTTCTGAAATTGTGTAATACAACTTATCGAATTAAATCACCCTGAAATGTCTAAATAGTCGTATTTCCGTTGATATAAAGTGAACTGATCCTAGTCATTTGATAGTATTATAACGAGGAATTAAAACTGAAAACTTCCTCGTTCTTAGAGGCTTAATTACGTTACCTATATCCTTCGGGGAAGACTTAGCCATTAAAGAGAATGCGTGTATCGAAATCTTATAATTTTGTAAATATTAAAAAGGCAACTTTTCAAGAGAAAGTCGCTTAGCTTTTGAATTTCCATTTGGTATTGTATAGAAATGTAGTGATAAAATAAAAGAAATTTGAAAGCGCTCTCTGAAAGATCTCTATTAAAGGAAAACAGATTAAGTGAGGATGACTTTCTGCTCTCGTAAAGAGAAGGGGACTGATTCTCATTATTCTGTGTAGTAATAGAGTGACTTGAAATTTAATGAAAAGCTATGTCATTGAAAAATGCTGGTACGGAAACGATACAGAGAAGACTTAGTTATTTGCATAATTTGCTCTAATTCCATATTCATTGTTAGAATTATTA
The DNA here is from genome assembly GCA_000376725.2 of Ladona fulva. Lineage (NCBI taxonomy): Eukaryota > Metazoa > Arthropoda > Insecta > Odonata > Libellulidae > Ladona > Ladona fulva. Next base: position 83,891 of record KZ309146.1, on the reverse strand, counting down.
TTCCATATATTTTGTATTACTTACATAAATGTTTCCTCCCGTGAGGATTCCAGTAATATGATGAGAAAACTATAAATTATTCTTACAAATCTTATATTATTATGATATACTATTTACTAATGTACATCCGTAATAAATTTTAAAGTGAGCCTTAACTTTCATTAACAAAGAATACTTATGTTCTGATATACGAGTATATTGTCTACCTTAATACTTTTTTAAATTATTACTATCTATTATGTAATGCAATCTACCTCTCTCTTTCATTCACTCTTTCCTAGAACTTTTGTAGGTTTTTCACACACCCCTTCTTTTAGTGGGTGTATTCCTGCAATGAAAACATATTTGCTTTGATAAAAATTCAATTTCTTCACCACAAAGCCATTCTTTCTTCCCTTCTTTTATTTTTAGTTCCACCGAACATATAAAATCTGCACTTATGCAAAAATGCAATCTGCACATAGTTAGATGTTTCTTCATCTTGCTCCTAAGCTCCTTTCCAACTTATTCCTTGCTGCGCTGATTACAAATATGATACACCTGTCCTTTCCTCATGATTTATCATAATGAATTATCTTGAACTTTCTTTGTTTTAGCCGTATATTTCTATTTTAAATTATATTTAATTATTTCCTGGCTTTTTTCTTCGTTTTATAATTTAATCATCATCTTTTTTCCTTGTGCTATCTTCTCCTTTTCTTTTCCTCAAATACTCGAATTTTCTGAGATGAATTCTTTGTAATAATTAACAAGTGATGTTTATGATTATCTGTGAATAGTCAACTTTGTATTTTATAAGTAATCTCAATGTGTAATTTTAGCATTTATGTTTTTGTTCCTATGTGCATATGATACTAGTGACTCGGTTCATTGACTAATCATGAACTTTTATTGAAACATTGTAACAGTGACAACTTATTAAGGCATTATTATGTATTTGTTTGTCGTTTTAACCATGCTCTTATTTCCAGGCTATATTTCCTTTCCAGCTTTCTATTTCTAAATCTCTTAGCCATTACTCTCAGTAGGTTTGTGGAGGTTTTTCACACCCCCCTTCTATGTGGATGTTTTCCTGCAGTGGATATTTTTCCTAGGCTTCACTTAGGTTTTTAAATCCACAACTAAATATTTCCAATTTTGTCTTAATTCTACTTGAGTTAACTTTTACTATTGATTTACTAACTTTTTGATATTATTATTTATTTATAACTTTTTAATATTGACGATAGGTTCAATGGAAGAGGAGACTTTTAAGTACCAATTTCGCCCAAAATAAAGACTTTATTTATTTATTTACATATTCTATTTTAAAATCTTACATCAAATTATGTGTTCGTCTTTTGTACCAAGTTCTGAGAAGGGTTTAATGGGAGACTCTGCAGTCCCAGTTTCGCCCAATAAAGACGTTTTGTATTATATTTTATCGTTCGCACACATTTTGCCGTTAAAAAGTCCACAGACAGGCAGATATAGATTAGGAAATGACCCATAGTATTGATATTTCTGGGGCAGTGCCCTACTTTTTTATTTCCGTCGAATCTTCAAATCGAAGACAACCATTGGCCGATGTCCTCCTCAATCAACACACCCTCTTAGCCCTCAAATATTGCCGTACGCTTTACTTTCCCTTACAGATGTCACTTTTTTCCTGCTTTCTCCGTCCCAACTAAATTGCTGCTTTTACTTTCGTTCCTTCCAAAGATTGAATGATTCACTGATAGATTGGGTTTTTAATTCCGTCAGCCTAATGTGAAAGGAGCTATGGTTCAACTTTTCGGTTAATCCCGAATTACTCTTAATGATTTATCGTATTCTGCAACCTTCAACAGCTCATTGAGATCGTTAAGAGAAAGAGATCTTCAATCGGTCATGCAATCTATTAAGAAATAATAATGTCTGATATTAAATATTTGTGCTTTCGATCTTTTAAGGACGCGTCCACAGCTTTAAGTTTATCATGGTTCTGTATATAATCTCTTTAAACAGAATTATTCAATGGGCCGCTTCTAAGTAGTAGTAATTTCATCAATCAAGCTATATAATTTATTTAAACTTATTGTTTTACATTTTGTAGCATTGTTTATATAGGAAACTTATTTCAAAATATCGTAAAATCAATTTTCGTAATAATTTCTTATTAATGTTAAATAAGTGGATGTAACATGCAGTCGAGTGGATTTTGATTTTACGATTCCCCGCATACATGAACCATTTATATCTCCAAATAGTGCTATTAATCAGAATAATTGTCATTCTAGATCAGCTGTAAGAATTTTTAAATAAAATGGAGGAATCTGTCTGCAAAAGTTAATGTTTTTGAATTCCCTCTATTACATTCGACAGGGAAATCTAGTTGAAGTTTTCATTGTTTCTGTTCTTCAAAACGTTTATCGAAAACAACGAATAGCGGCTGAGGTGGCGAAGTGCCTAGCACCCCAACCCCCAAAGTCTTCGGTTCGAGTCCCGGCTAATCAGATTATTCTGGCAAGAGTATTGTCGTGTGTGTTCGTCAATAACGATAGTTACTAAAATGGATATACCTAATTGGGGTTCTCCTATTTTCATAAAAAACAGTAATAATTTGTGACTAAGTAATCTCACCCAAAGTACATTTTAAACAGCTCTGGCTTCTGAATTCTTAGAGTTGTTGAACTGTTCATTTCAATTGATCGTTATTTTTTACCATTCAAATTGTATTTAATAAAATATAATAAGTCAAGGAAGCTTTATCAGATCGTACTTTACGGAGGGTTAAATGTTTCTGCACACAATGGGGCAACATATCAACGAACTGTGGTAAGCAATTGGTACTAAAAGTTCGTTGAAAGTTGCTTTCCCTTGTCAGATCTTTAAATAAAACTTCCGGGTTCACTTCTTCAGCTCAAACATCTCTCCATCAATGAACTAATCATGCACTGCTTTGCCTTCGGGAGCAATTGTACGAAATCTCCATCTTTGGAATAAAGCCGCTTCTAATCCGCACCGCAAACCAAACAAAAATCGTCTGAATATTTTTTCCCCAGTGATGATTTTACGAGAGGCGCATCTCTTAAGGAAAAGAGAACGTATAACATTCTAAACCTGCAACTCTTGATCGGTCTACATCTGAGGACGACTTTCCCTCACCTCTTCCTGGACTCCTCTTCTTATTTTCTGATGGCCTTTCTCTGCCCTCAGAGGGTTTTGCGACCCCTTTCTCGGACATGCTCACTTTCTTCCTTATATATATCAGTGACCCAAGTCTGTTCGGAGCATACATCATCATGAATCTGCCGACGGCCTTCACCTTACTACTGCTCACAGCAATGTCAACATTGGCTATCGATTCGGTAGTGAACCCTCCAGGACTGTACTCACTGGTGAGGAGGTTTTCTTAAAGGATTCGACGAACTCCGGAGTGGCCCTAATTTTACTTTGGAATTGTTATAATTGTGCAGTGTCTTCGAGTTCTTAAGTCTGGGATAGCTTACAGTGATGCGAGGAATATGTGACCAAATTTTAGAAAGCTATAGCGAGACGAACATCTCCAGCCTTTGGAGTGAACTCAAATTGCAAGATCCAATCATTTTTATCGAATCAAGCTGCAACGAGACATAGCTCATCGTTTGTACTGCAAGTGATTGCGCTAGAAGTAATCCTTGGAGGAAAGATAGTGTATAAACATACAATTCTTCTACGAATAAATACTAAATAATTTAGTAGAGTTGTGCAAGCTTCGCGATTTACCTCTACTGAACTGTTTAGCTGTGAAAGGTGCGCATACAATCAATAGTTGTTGTGATATTTCAGTCAGTTTGCGCATTTCTCAGCATGTCGTACAACAAAAAAGCACTTGATTGATTGTCTTTTGCTTTGGCTGATAAGGAAAGATAAAGAAAATACAGTGTACACCCCATAATCAGGGACGGGAATTTCCACACGCTATATTACAATTTGAGAACATACCCAGACAATGTTTTGAAGTTTTATAGAATGAGTGAACACAGTTTGAGTGATTTTTCATCATTTATTTAATAATCTCTTTAAATTATTTTAAATACAGCGCAGGCCTTCAGTATTTTCAGTATTTATTTATTTGTATTTATTTCAGTTGCATATACAAGACTACCATTTACAAAGAGGTATAAAAGTAAACGTATCAATTATATATAATTCTCGCGATAGCCAAAAGATTGCATGATCTTGTCCGGCTATCTATATTTTAAGTTTACATTCATGATTTATATAAACTTAGTAGGTACTGTCAATAAATGGCTCAATGACGTTAGTAATACCTTCCACCATTTGGTAACGTTGTCTATTCACCTTCCACTCTGAAACGAAATACAAGACTGACGTTCGGTGAGCAACTTTTCAGTCGAGTGTATGCGAGCTCCAATATAAAGTCGTGGACATTGAGTTGTCGGCCGATAGTTGTACGCAATTCCGTCAAAAGGCGATCAATGCAGTGTTACGATTCTTTTCTAGCACAACTATCGTATTGGTTGTATGCGCACCTCCTTCCCATAAACTTCTAAACATCTAACTAAATAGTCGAACGATTGTATGTATGCGCTATGCCTGAATAGCCAAAGTGATATTGTAGACGGTGAGATGTTACTATACTTAACAGTCTTGCAAGGCGGGTAAAGTAATAAGTGAAAAATGACGACAGTAGCTCCTAGGTTTTTCTAACAGCTTAACAATGTAATTATGGATGACTCCCATATAGAATTCATTCTTCTATTTGCTGATTACAGTAAACGGGTTCCTTTTCTATAGGAGTAAACAGGATCATACATTCAATCAAATCAAAATCACATTTTGTGGATCAGTAAAAGTTATAGGTATTGTTTTTTAAAAACTTTATTTTATTTAACAATTGGGGTCTGTTTTTCAATGCTACATGCAAAAAGACTTGCAGGGTACACATGAAGATTCAGTTAATATTATAAGCGAAATGAACCTTTCCTACTGATTTTCTTGCGATTGATTGTGTATTCATTGTGTGATAAAAAATTTGTTTTCTGCTGACCAATGTGGTAATTTTTATTGGATAATGATAATTGCATTGACTACAACGATGTATGATTATGATAAAATTCGACATTCACCAAAAATCGTAATCAACAGGAAAACCATGCAACATCCCATCCGAGGTATCGCTATGTTTACCAAGTTAACGACCCGACTCATGGCAACTTTCAGGAGAAATATGAGTCGAGGGACGGAGAAGTAGTCCAAGGATATTACAGGTATTAATAATATATCCCTTTTGTGAAAAATCACCTTAATTTTATTTGATCAACAGAGGATTCGGTGATAATGATGAGCGGAAAATTAAAATTGAAAATTGAATTGTAAACCGGAGTTAATAGAAGATTACTTTCTCTACGACGGTTTTTCAAACTATCATGTTGTCATAATTTTTTAGATTATTAATTTATTTTAATATAAAGAGATATAGTATAATAAAATAAGTAGCCAGGTGGCCAACGCGTTCGACTTCAGTGAAAGCGGTCCCCGGTTCGATTCCCGATGTGGACCTTCGTGCGAAATGACCTCAACTGTTGAAGCACTTTTAACATTATAATTTCTGCTACCAATACTCTGAGTTAAGTTTCGTGGTAGTAATTCACAAATTTTAGTTAGAGTGAGAAAGCAGTTCCAAATTTCGTTGAAAATAAATTAACGCAGAATAATCTTTCGTCGGTTCTAAATTTCACGAAATTCATAAATAAAAAATGATAGTTGGATAATTTTGGATGGATAACATGTATTCTTCAAATTCTCATTCTCAAAATGAATTTTAGAGATCCAATGTAAATGAATAGTTTAAAAGGAATGTGAAACAGTAATATGATAATGGTAAACATGTAAATAGCCTTTGGGAGAATTCTAAACCTCCATCTCCTCCGAATAATAAAGTTTTTAATTATATTATGACGTCTCTAGAAAATTAATTTTCATAGTTTCCGTTTTCGATAAACTAAACATATGCATGTATTCTTTCTTTCACAAAGAAAATGTCTTGTGAAAAATCTTAAAATTTCACAGATTTTTGTCCGATGACACATAACAATTTGTTAATGTCAACGAATTAATATAATAATCCGGAATAATTAACTGGTTGAACCTGATAATGCATTTCGTCAGCTTATCGGCAGTTAATCCGAGTAGCAATATCTTCGGGCAATTTATAACTCAAGAACTCGATGCATAACAAATTTTGTTCATAATGTTTTCAGGTTATGTATGAGAATAAACAGATGATCCCGTAAAACCTAATGAAAGACTGAACAAAAGTAATTTGCAGAAAATCTCTTTAAAATGTAACCCCTCTGACCGTACGCTTTTTCCTCAGGCTCCTCCAGTCCGACGGTGTCATTAGGACGGTCCATTACACAGCCGACGAAAGCGGGTTTCATGCCAGAGTGATGCTGGAGCCATCTGTTGAAAACTTTGGAAACGACGTTGGCATCTCATGAAACCAAATCGTCGCACCATTCAAACAGTTCTGCTTACCAAACAAAATCAGTATTATCAATACATGTAGCTTTTTATTTATAAGCGTTATACCATTAATGAATATATCAACGGCATTCTTGTCTATTTTAAAATACCATCCTTCCAGCAGTTGAACGCTTTTCTCGATATTTCAAATTATAATAAGTAAAAATCGAAAATAAGTCATTATTTTCGCAGGGTATATCGGTTTTCCTTTATGCAAATTATTGTAATCCTCCAGCATAAAGCATAGAATGTAACCTATGCTTTTAAGCATAGAAAAATCCATTAATGAAACTAAAATTAGAAGTCTCAACAAAATTGGTTAGAAATTGCAAAAATAAAAGCAAGCGGAAGTTGACGGAAGTGAATACTAAATTTAAAAATTAAAAATAACATTTCTTTTGTGTAATAACGCGTGATTTTCAACTCTCATAGAAATGCCAATTACTAACTGATTTAACAGATTCAGGTCTGCTTTGTACGTTTTTTACGGTCATGCAAACTTGAAAGTTCGCATCCGATGGAAAATTATCGCAATTTTATTTCGATTTTAACTGTACGGATTAATTATCATTTTGCTTTCCCTACTGCCCCAAAATGTACTATCTAGTCTACTTACCAATACTTTAATCAAACTGGTAATCGATCACTACATTTATCACGACGACATGGAATTGGAGATTATGAGGAAATTCTCTGAAAATAGCCCCTCATCTTGAAGATTTTCGAAATCCGTCCCTGACCCAGAGTACTTTGTTGGATATTTATTATGAAAATGCAATTTGATTTGAACTTGGTTTAAAAAATGCAACATAATACGTCCTCGAAAGCCGTAGTAGATATTATGAGTGAAACTTGTCACCTTGGCCGATCAGATTCTGCGAGATAAATTAGGAAAATAGATGCTTCAAAGAATAATGACACAAATACAATAATGAAATGATGAAATAATCTTACGGTGGATACACTCTGTGCTACACGCCTGAAGGCGGCTCACAGGGAGCTTATCTTTCTGTCGTGAAGGATTACGTGTAGTAAATACAATTTTACTCACGTTGGATTACTTTAAAATGATGTTATGGTACTAAATTAGGAGTTCCCGTAGTTTGTGATCACAATGTCTGAGATTGTGTTGGAGATTTCTGAAAAAAATACCTTTCGTACATTCTTAGCATAAGATATGTTAAATTTTGTATCATGATTACATATATAAGCGTAAATATTCACGAAAGCGGTAAGTGAACAATATGTATACTTACAAAAAATGCAACAGCACTTTTTTCGTATTTTTATATAAAAATATCTTGAAACATGTAAAAATGTAACTAGTGCACCATTAAATAAATAATTGCATAATATATACAAAAATAAATAATGATGTGATGATGATATAGCATGATAGGGCACATATATCCGGAGCTTTCGCGGTTTGCCTCAGGATGGGATCTGCTCCCTCACACACTTATGATATTTGGGGGAGGCCCGAAGGACGTTTTAAGTAATAAGGGAAACTCTATATGCAAAATCGTTGAGTTTATAAGAACTTATACATCAAATTTAACTACCAAAATGGAAGCCTCAGTTGCTGTAACAACTTTTTTACAAATAATATGCAAAAATAAAATTATATAATTAAAGCAAAGTCTTACTTTAGTCTGCTCGTGAATGACAAATTTTGTTTGGCGTCAAACATCCTTTTATTTTGACACACACGATTCTTAACGATACTGCAATACATATACCAATATTATAACATACATATTACAATATACGATTTTTTCGGCATACGGTCTTTTTTGTACTCCATTATGATCTCAACGATACGAGTACGAACTTAATTTCGACGTACGAACCGAAGTGCTTTTATAATCCCGAGTACTGAATGCCATCAGAGGCCGAAGAAGATAGCAACCGAAAAGCCAATAAAACAAATGACGTAAAAATGATCTCGCAACACTGGAGTGATATAAAAGAGATAATAAGGAAGTGTGAAAAACGAAGACGTTGCATCTACAGCCACTAAATCTTTTAATGAAATGTCATTAATTACTATTTACTATTAAGTCGACCCTGGTCCTTAAACCTCTTCCACCGGAAAAACAAAAGGAATCATCATAGAATGTATAAGTGTATATTTTTAAATTCTTTTTAAAACGTGCAAAATAAAAAATCTGATGAATACATATATATATAATTGTATTATTGAATACAAACGTTTTTATTTTCCAAATTTCCAAGACAGAAAGGATTTATTGATTTACCATATGATACAATGGAAAAGTGGGTTTCGAGATACGAACTTTTTGTGATACAAACTCTGGTCTGGAACGAATTAAGTTTGTAAGTCGAGTTACCACTGTACAAGTAAATTTTCCATGGTATGGTACCGTATAGAAACCGATATCTGTCTTTGAAGCTTTATTTTCCAGGAAATCATGTGGACGAGAAAAGTGACAGAGCTCTTTTCGCAACAAAGTCTTCAGGCGAATAATACTCGCAGTTTGTCATCGCGTGTGACGTAGGCAATGCAGCACTCGAAAAATTCCACATTCGAGCAGAGCACCATTCCATTCTGGTCGCACGCTGCGACAAAAAACGAGCTTATGGTGGAAAAACGTCCTCCTCGGACCAAAAATGGTAATCCTGGTCGTTGCGATTCGCAGGCCGACAAAGCAACCACTATCAAGAGCCGTGGTTGCATAACAGGAAGGGGAGAACAGCAGAAAATGACCACGTTTCCAGTGATTCCAAATACGTACATACCCCAGGGGATCTGCGTTTAGTGCCCATTGGAGTCGCGCAGAAAAAAAGATTCATGAAAACGCCAAAAATAGCAAGAAGATTCTAAAAAGAGAAACAAAACCTCTTCCGGGAGAATCGTATGGTAATAAGGCCTCTCTATGCGCATACTTCACAACTGCCCCAGTTTCCATGACATCTGTCAACTTGTTAGGACGAGAAACTCTGCGACTGCTAAACGCTGTGATTTCTTGTTTACTCATCGCGACGTTCTTCTTTGCCATGCGAATTTTACCCTCATACACCCACCCAGCAAACTTACTTTCAATTCAGTCCGCTGAAAATCGTTCAGACAATGAATATTGAATATGAAGAAAATCGGATGGAACCGAAATTTTATAACTATCATACGTGGGATACATTCCTGACTGATTACGAACAGCGCCCTATGCTAAACATTAAGGCGACATTGGATCACAGGAGCGTAAGACTTGGGCTTTTAAAATTTTTCTTTGAGCATTAGAAAAGCCGAAATTTCTTAAACCTCCTAATAAAAAAATTTCATAGAATGTACAATTAAGCTCATATTCAAAGATAGTACAAAAAATGGTAGATTCAGGTTAATGAAAAAAATGCTCGGTAGTTCATTTCTTCGAAAGAAAACAATTGCGTCAGAATTACCCGTATAAAATTGATGGAATGAATATAAATGTAGTCGACTCAGTTGAATATCTCGGAATCTCTCTTACAAATACATCTACATAAATAACCTGCAAGCCGCCTTTCGACATGTGGCAGGGGGTGTAAACAGCGCGTGTTCGAGTTAACTTTTAAGCTTATTGTTGTCGCGTATCGTTTGCGGAAAGAATGAATCCCTAAAAGGACTTGTCCTCGCATCTATTTCTCTTATTTTACCCTCATTGTTGAATCGGTCGAAGTAGCAGAGTGTTCACATAATACCAATTACGTCTTCCGCAAAAGTATTTTATTAAAAGCATTCCCTCGCAGCTTAGCTTCTAATCTCTTATTCGTATCCTGAGTTTGAGAGAGAGACAAATAACTTGAACTGGAGCCCACATATCCGAAAAATTGCTTTAAAGCAGCCAAAAAGCTCAGTTTTATAAAGCGTTATATTAGATAAGTTAGATAGCGATGCAATTTCACTTTGGTAAGGCCTCATCTGGAATAAGCGGCAAGGATATGGGATCCAGCTGATGAAACCAGCGAACTCCAGAAACTGCAGCGCAAGGCGATAAGATTTGTTAAAAATTGCTACGATGAAAAAATCATTCGTTACGCAAATTCTATCAGACTCGCGTTGGGAATCCTTGAAAGAAAGGAGATTAGAATCAAGGCGGCGATTGCTTGATACATTCAGAGAAAGTAAATTTGCAAAAGAAGTAATTGGCATCTTACGACCCCTCTGCTTCTTCGGCCGATCCGACATTGAGCATAAAATAAGAGAAATAGATGCGAGGACAAGTCGTTTTATGGACTTATGTTTTTCGTGAACGATACGCGACAACAATAAGCTAAAAAGGTAACTCGAACGCTCGCTGTTTACACCCCCTACCATACACCGAGAGGCGGCTCGCAGGTTATTTATGTAGATTTATATGTACATAAAAGAACCAGTCAGTAAGCAGCGGCAGAACGTCGCTGTTATAATCACCTAGTTTCTGAGTTCTTGCAATCGAGGGACATCTGCATTAACGTATGTACCATATAGTGCCCCTACATCGATAAATTTTAAAATATATATTCCCGTAAACATTATTTCGAGTTAAGTATCAGTAAATACCCTACAAAAATTAGAAATACGATTGAGTTGCTTGCATGTTTAGCAACGTAATGAAATGTTTCCCCAACCCCTTCTGCAATCGTCTCTATTTTCTTGAAACCCGTAATGTCCGCTAAAATTACTCGATTGAATCTGATGGAATTCCTTCGTTTCTTTCCTGACTGAATGTTGACAGAAATTCAGAAATAGAGCAATGGGTGCTTTTAGAGAAAGAAGTTCGTCTGTATCCGTTGCTGATGAATCTCGAAATGAGCGTTTTCTCGTCTATGACTGTTAATTCTCTTTGGAATACTACTAGGAGAATGGTTTTCGAAGTTGTCATCTAATAAATGTTTCCATTAAAGGAAAAGGCAGCTTGGGCATATATACGTATTAAGACTAAATTTAGAACTGAATTACAGAGGGATGTTTCCGCGTGTAGATCATCATTATGAATTGGATGGAAAAGGAGGCTTTAAATTCTCGATCTCGCCCAAATAAACAGGTAAATAAGTGAATAAATTTAACATTTATGTATCATTTTCAAATGCCTGAAATAAAAATGCTTTTCATGATGCCTTGATTATTTAAAAAAAATTCTTATTTTAATTTACCAAGAGGGATAACAGCAACATTTCAAATGATTAAAGTCACCCAAATTACCTTTCATAGATCCATTAGTCTAAAACTGATTACCGCAGGCGTTTCACTATTGACGGAAAACTTTCAAAAACTTGTTTGCTTCTAAATGATAGCTTTCAACACCGTTACAATATTGAAGTAATCGAATGCAATGCCAGAAAGCTTTATTTAATCCGATTTAATTTTATTGCAAACTCATTATCTTGGTTGAATATATTGTTATTGTATATTAAAGTTTGATTTTATTTGTAGAGTGTGTTTTTCTTTCGCGTTAGGATGCAACTATGTGAATTAAACTGTGTGAAATGAAAAACTCCTTTTCGGAATGAATGAGTTAATAAGTAAATAAGCTTCTTTTCCATGCAGTCAAGAGATATTCTTACTCATGAGTACGATCTGATTCTATATGGGAGTCTATCCAAAAGAGTTTCATAATGGCTTTTTTATGATAAAACGTTCGGAGCAAATATAAAATTCATATATTTTGTCTAGCGTAGACTTTCAATAAAAATTATATACGCCGTCCTGCTAAAATACTTTCAGCAGAAAAACAGAAACGTTTTAGAGAATAATCGGCCAGGAACATTAATTTAATTTGAGCGAAAGCATGTTTTTGCGAGATGTTTCACATCGAAATTTTTTTAAACATGAGGCTATTGTACAATTGTATGGTTGCGTATTAAACAATTCCATATTGAAAATCAATTTGAAGTGTCTCCAGAGCTATAATTTGGGAAAATATTTTAACTGAGCCTAAATGAATTTTCTGTGGATTTTCCCTGAAGATAATTGTAGCTTATTTTAGAAAATTGTCAGCCCCTTCCTTGAATGGAATGCTTAACAATCAATGAGCTACAGCTGCTTCAAATAATAATTATTTGAATTAGCTAGGGTTAGGTAGAAAGTCGTAAGGGACGTGTCGTATGAGATTACATCGACTGAAGCTTGTTTACGTTTAAACGTCAAAGTGATCGCGCGCATTAGATCTCCGATTTCTTTCTTTCCAAATTTAATATTGGTAAAAATTATTCATTTATTGTCCATGCAGGAACTAAGTTTAAGATAGGCGGAAACTTTGCATTTTACCAAAGTGCAAATACATCAGTTCCATTTAATTACCGCACATAATCTCATACTTAGCATTCCCTTAATCATTGCAACCCTGGAATAGAGCCAGCCAGTATTATCAATGTTGCGGCATCAAATGGTAGATCGATTGATATTGATGCGATATTATCATCCAGTTGCATCATTATTTCTGAAATTACTCGCTTTTAATGCAACGGTAAACAGACTAATAGTTTCGTAAATTGGTTCACATGTAGCAATTAAAGAGTTGATTGGATTAGAAATGGATAGCATAAAAACAAAAGAAAGCTGCCTCACCTATTGCTCTCTGTGCGGCATCGCTTTTATGGGAAATTCAAACAGAATCGCTTCCTCTGAGTCGTGGACAGAGTCCAATTGGCGCCCCTGAACCTCCGCCCTGCCTCCTCACCCGCCCTCCGTCCTTTCACTTTCCGAACTCCGCAAAAAATGGAGGTAATGAGGAAGAAAGTAATGGAGGCCCTCATTGCAAAACCGCGGACCTCTACATTCTCTACAACTTCCGATGCACGGTTCAACGGTTGCGGGCATCGTGCTATTGCCATTGCGTTTCTCCTGTTTTTCCCCCGTTTCTATGTTGTTAGTTCAAGAGTTGTACCTTCCAATCTTAATTGAATTCAACGAAATTCGGAAATATGTCTTATTCCAATTGTACAGCTCGATATAAAACGTGTTTGTATTGTGATGAAACAAAAAATTAAAAATATATTAACATATATATGATACAGCGTCACCGGTGCGCAACCTTTCTCGCCCAACTGGAATTATAATAAACTGAATGATTATTTACAGCATTAGTAGTCTGTTTTACTTTATTCTGTAGGACAGCATTCTTATATGGGAATTTCACTATTAATCACTCTTTTTTGCAGCTGCAGGTAATATTATCAGATAAAAATGTGCCCTCTGAAGCTAAACCTTAACTTGCTCCTTGCTGTCTTTTAATCTCTCCATGTTCAGTAACTTAAACTCTCAGTTGCAAAGAGTAATTCCCGTACGAAATTCATATATCTAGTTCAACTTCTAGATACATCTTAATACACGAGTCTTAGCTGTAGTAAGCATCGCATTCCTGAAAATGTGTGATATTACGAAACAGGGCTTTTGTATTGCTATCTATTGTTCCCTCGATTACTTCGAACTTATCGGAATATAAGAAAGAATATATTTTACTTTTTCCTACTTTCTTAAACGGAATCGTTTTTCTTCTCATACGCTATTTAAATTTATTTTTTAGACTGAACTGAAGTTTCGATCAGTGTCGAAATTTCTTCGATTGCGTTACACAAAACTCGGCATAATTACAACTTATTCTATTCCATAGTTCTACTTAACGTTGATTCTTTGACGTAAAATTCCCCAGCCCAATTTCAGCAGGAACTAATTTTAAGTAGAAGGTAAACTAGGGTGTTTCTAAGAGCGTAAGATTAACTATCAAAATGTAAGTATTTTAAGCTCTCCTAGTGTATAGACTGAGTAAAGACCTTCGGGTCTCCTTCCAGTTAAGGAGTCCTTCCTTAAGTCTTAAGTTAAGTTAAGTCTTAAGAGTTAAGTCCTTCCTTAAGTCTGGATACATTGCTGTCGAGAACATTCCCAAGGGGTACTGGAATGGAGTGACCAAAGAGGACATTTAAATAGGATTAACGGTGAAAACCTTTAACAGAGATTATGGTTACTCGCTTAGCAGAGCGTGGTATGGTGTCATAATGCTAATCAGATGCAAGACCCTGTCTGACTGAGGAGAATATATACAAGATACTGATTTACCATGGAACCTCAATCACTGAGGAATGGCAGAGTTTCTCAATATAAAAGATTATTATTATGGTATGCTTCTAAATTAGTATATTCCTTATGAATGAAAGTAAGAAGAATCACTTTCAAGAAGGCCATAAATATCATGAGGGAATCATTAAAAATATTAATGCATAGTCCGCTTGATGGATCACCTTTATTTTTATTATTTTTTCACATTTTTGTCAGCAATTATGTACAGTTGTATTACTTCGCTGACTCATTTGCGTAATGTGACATGCTGATTGAGAAAAGAAAAAAAGGCGAAGACAGGTAATGAGGGTATGAGCGTGCTTACATGTATGTCACAGCACAATGGATCACAAACCGGTAGTGACTTAGTCAATATACATCGGTTCGTATAATATATTAAAGCTATGCGCGTGACATTTTGATCAATGAGTAGCGTGCTTAGTATTTGAATGCGCGGAAACGATGAAGACAAAAGACTAAGGAGGGGCATATTAAGAAGTGAATAGGATGCGAGGTACCCAATACCTTGAACGTAAGGGCAACTGAACCGGTTACCGATCCGCCAAGAGCTTAAAAGGGCCATAGGTGACGAAATTCCGCCTCAAATAAAGGAAAGCAAGGTTAATTCCGCACCTCCAAGGAACTAAAGATCTTAAGTAAAGTTTGTACAAAAGGATCATAATAGAATTGCTGATGTTACGGCCAAGCTATCGATGAAATTCATCGAAGGCGATGGAAATCCCATTTCGAGACTGTGCATTTCTACCGGAATCCTGATGGAGGGACGATAAACCTAAAGAATACAGCAGAGGTCTTCTTAGACTACACCGCTCTTTTCAAGATCGATGAATCCAATAAAATGATGATGTTGTCTTGCATGTTTCGGAGCTTTTTTCTTGAAGATGTATGCGATGAGGGTGGTTTGACGTATGGATGACGTTAGCTTAGTAGTGGTGTCCGTAACCAATGGGAGCGGCAACGATGGACTTGGCGTAGTAAGGTGCGGCAACGGCGACGGGTGCGGCGACCTTAGCGACGACGGGAGCGGCGATGGCCTTGATGATGGGGGTGGCGGGGTGAGCAGCGGGTCCGCTCTTGTGGACGACGGCGTTGAATCCGTTGTGTGGGTCGGCAGAGTAGTCGACGGTGCGGACGGTGCCGTCGGGTTCTACAAGGCTGTACTGTCCCTTGACAACGTCTCCCTCACGGTGTTCGGTCTGGCTCTTCTGATCACCAGTGTGAGCATCATGAACTCCATAGTTGAACTGGTAGTTGGGGACAGCCTGGAATCCACATAAAAGGATGTTAACATTCAAAAACAGAACTGTTCAAGCAATAAAAGACGTAGCATGGTAGTTTAGTTGTTATAATAGCTGCCCGGAAAGTGGGAGACCTAGGTTTGAGTCTCAGTCATGTCGCTAATTTTCTCATTTACTAATCCTTGGATTCTACATACTGCTAATTATTTAATATGGGGGATAAAGGACGATTTTTCATGATTATATTTTATTGTGAAAGAGATATTTTCTCACTGAATGTGTTTGCGGAGCCAACAAATCCATATTGAAAATCAATTTTAAGTAGCTCCAGAGCTATAATTACATCGACTTAAGCTTGTTCTTTATATTTAAGTAATCGCGCGTATTAGATCTCCGACTTTTTACTTTCCAAAATTTAATATAAGGTCCTATGATTGATGAAACAGATTTCGATCATGATGAAATTATTACTTTCTTGCTCATATAGGAACTCTTTACTTTATCAAGAAAAAAACTATTTCTTTTGTAAAAGTATTAGGTTCTGTAACATATTCGAAAATTACATTACAACATTTATAAATTATATATTATATAATAAAACAATAAACAGATTCAAGAAGTAAGAAGTATAAGTCCACGATATTATCCTAATTTCTTTTGAAATGAACATTTCGATTTACATTATGATGTAGCAGACCTACAATAAATATAAATTATTCTTCTTATAAATATAAATAATTGGTATAGGATTTTTTAAAATCTTGATTTAGAGGACTACAAAACTTATGAAATAATTTTAAATGATAATAACAATTTTATTAAGTGAATCTTTGATTTCTTTATCGCTACCGATTGTCTTGAATTAATATAAGAATCAATGAAAAGATCCTTGAAGGAGCAAGGAAGTTTCTTGTTCGTGGTTGGAGTCCCACAAAATCAGTGCCCAAATAATTGATTCGAAATGACCCTTAATCTTAACGAAGTCTCCTAAAGCAAACTCACGAAGTAGTCAACGGCGGCCTTAGCAGCAACAGCAACGGGAGCAGCGTGGAAGGCGGGTGCAGCATGGATGGCGGGAGCGGCATAGGCTGGAGCGGCATAGGCGACAGCGGGTGCGGCGTAGTGAGCGGCAGCGATGGGGGCGGCTCCGTAGATGCCTGGGTAAGCGTTAACGGCTGTGGCTACTGCCAGCACCATAGCGAGGACCTTTGAGTAAAGAAAGGAGAAAAGGATTAATGTTGAGCAAAAAGTTGCTGCAGCTGGAAAAATCATGTACAATTGCCGTTTTGGAGGGTTAATATAGGGGAGAATGAAATATTTACTTTGATATCTTTCTGAGTAATAACACTCCGAAAGCCAAATTTTTCGATGTAGTTCAGGACTATTAGTAATTAATTTTCCAGTATTTTACAAGCTGGCTATTGTAATTGGCGTGCTGGCTGAATGTATAATACAGTAGGTTTTCTCTTTATTATGTGAGTTATCGTAATTCACTCAGCGATGAAAATTGTATGCCTCATTTATAATGCTAGAGAAGGAAATTTTTCTACACGATAACATTCAGAGATTTAGACATTCTAGAAATAATTTAAGTATTTTTAGCCAAGGGGACGTATCATATGATAAGTACGAGAAGTGATTCGAGTAAGAGATGATTAGGCAAAGAACGGATGAGCGTAATAAAACAGCTGCGCGTTGTTTTGAATTTTAAACTCAATTTCTTCCTCGATTCGATGGAGAGAGTGAGAGATAAGGAAACAGCTTCGTTTCAAGGGCATAATAATTACTGATGCAAGATCGGCTTTCTCTCCAAATTGAGAGAATTTCATTCAGAAAATCTCAGAATACAACGATTGTTGGGGAAACTCAGTAATAAATCCTCTGAGTAAAGCGAACTTTCTTAGACTATCTTCAACACCTCCTTCAACCCTTAAGTACCTCCCACAATCGGACACTTCCTCCCTCTGAGGCACCGTGACCTGATTTCATGTTGCCTATGAGAACTCAACCGGCAAGTCACACGCATTCAAAAACACATTCCCTTTCGTTTGCTATTGAGTCATGCTTCGGAAAAAAGAGAAGAGGTAAAAGAAATGCTCTATTTTTCCCATCTTATGGTATAGCAACCTACTTCAGACAAATACATCACGTGACTTGAGTGATATTTGCGGTGAGGGATATGCACGCAACGAGGATTTCATGTTAATGGCTGAATGGAGAGAATTCAGCCAGCTTCAGGAAGTGCCTTACGCTAATGAAATATCATCTTCCATTTCTATTTAGGAATCGCTTGCTACAACTTTCACCTGAATGGAGTATCGAATTTATCACCTTCAAGAATGTATTTTCTATGTTGGCATTATGCTAAATTAATGTTCAGCCACTAGGGTAGCGGTCTTTTCCATTGGTTTACTTAAGCAAACTTGGAACATATTTCTCCAAAGAAAGTTAAGTTCATGGCTTGGATATATTAAATCGCTGACTAAAATTGTAAACCACCATTTTAATAAAAACTAAATTGTTCATGAAAGAGAAATTTTATGGAAACTTTCGTATCAACAACTGCGAATTATGCGAATCTGCTACAGAACCTCTTTTGCTACTTCCTCAATTTATTCTCCTTTTGAAACCCAATTTCAGTAGTATTGGAAATAAACAGCAACAAAAGTTACCAAAAATCAGAAAATAAAAAATTTGAATGTTTAGATTATTTCCTTGTTTTACTAGCATTTAATTGTTCATTTATAACTTTAGATAGCTACGGAATAACCATGGTTCCGTTTCTCACGACAGATATTGTTCCGGAAACGCTAAAATTTATTTTCCCGTAGAGTAAAAATAAAATTCCAGATTTCAATAATTCGAATATTGTTGCGAGGTTGGGTTTTATAGAAGCGCGGATTTGTTCAATTCAATGAAAATATCTCTAATTTGTACATAAAAGAAAATAAAAGTTCTCTTTTTGAAAATTTTAATGATTTCCTCAAAATTGTACTTGAAAGATTCGGCAACGTAGTTGGAAATCTGCAAAAAGTGTAAAATTATTTCTGTGCGGTAAACGATATAAGAAACAAAACAATGGCAATGGGAATAAAATACAATGAAATTACTTGAGATTACTTATGATTGGCCAGTATGGTATCGAATCATGAGCCAGAGGATTTTTTTTCGCGATAAATACTGGTTGACGGACGTTAAAGTCTCCGAGTGATTTGGAACTCACCTTTGCGACGGCCATTTCAGTGGCTTTCCTGCGTCTTGCTGGACGATGTAAAGGTAGAGATGCGTCGTCTAGAAAGCGTCTGACCTAACTGGCCCACGGACTGGGTTTATATATCCGCGGTAGGATACGACGCAAGAATTGGGGAGGGTAGGAGGGGCAGAGGACGGTGGAGGACGCGGCGTGTGGAGGGAAAGGCGATCACAACACATTCACCCTCCCTCCACCCACGACACTCGCAATAGCCCCTCCCTCCTCTTCCTCTTCTTCTAACCTGGGTTCGATTCCTTTGGGGTCAGCGGCAGAGAGTGGGATACCAGTGGGCGTTGTCTTCAGCGGTGGATGGGGGTGTAGAAGGAGGAAGAGAATTGGGAGAGTGATTATGGTGAGTTTGTGGGGAGGGAAGAGGAGGCATTTGTGAGAGCAGAGGCCCTAAAGATAGCGGATGGAGTTTAATTTTTGGAGCAGAATTCCACACAGGATCTTTTTGACTTGCGGTGCATTTATGCGGTGAAACTTTCATCGACCCATACCTCATTGACTTATTTACAGGCCGCTATATGGCACCGTGAATTACTGTATTTCCCCAAACCGATTATCACAATTGGTGAAATGTATCATCCAGTTTGAAACGTAAGAAACATACGAGGGAAAGACCACATAAGGACCACTTGTCATTGAATGTCAATGTGATATATGAATTGTTCGGCTTAAGTAAAATTGCCATATTTTAGTTACTCGTAGACATTTTTCGTAGCAGTATTAGTATATAATCCTTGTTATACTGGAGTTCGTATATTAAAGAGAGAGTCACCTAAAATGTTAGTGGTATTTGTTACTTTGAATAAATTACACTGTTGATACAACATTTGACAATATATCTAGACTTAATTTCAATTAGGGGGAATTATGGATATTTTGTTTAATAAAAAATTGCCTTTTTAATCCCGGCGTTTCTGACATTGATATTGTCAATGTTAAACATAGATAATAGTATATAGGGTGAATTTCTTATTTTTCCAATGAGCGATTACTGATTTTCTGATTAATTAATTGGCGTTATTAGATGTGAAAAATGAAAATTACCCATTTCCAATAACAATTATTTAATATTCTTCTCTTACTTGATATTTAATTATTACAGATATTATTATTATTATTAAATCTATCTGTAAGAACGTAATTAGTGGCATAGATATGTAATTAAATCATAACCACATCACTCTTTATCAAAATGCTTCCTTAGATAGTAGATTTATATACTCTCAACTCTGTACAATCATTCTTCTTTCATTCTGCTCAGTACAAATATAAAACAAGGATAAGGTACGATTGAAAATTCATCAAAACGTTTCTGAATAATCTTTCAATTTCTCATTTAATTCTCAATAATTTCTCATTTATTCAGATCCTCAACTTTATGTTCTAATCTAATAATTTAATCGATTGATAAGAATTTTATCAGATCAATTAAATTTTCATTAAAAATAACGAATTAAATCTTTCACTGTTGGTAATGAGTACATGAGTTCTCCCGAACTGTTTTTCTTAACACATTAGTGAAATCGTGAGTCTTGACGACCTCTTGAATACACCTTGAAATCCATAAGGAATAGGATTGGATGGAAATCTTTGCCTTCAAAATTCTTTTGAAAAATTTTATGAACAAACTCAAAACTACTTTTAAATATTTCGATGTCGCATCGTCCAAAATTTATCTTTCTCGATTCAAGGAATTATAGGATTTCACAAATATTGTATAACTAATTTCTTCCGAGCTATTCTCTTCGGAATTAATATTAAGCAATCAATAAGTAACTGGAAAAGGCCCATAACATATGCGGACAGGGTTTATCATTCTTAATACTTTTGCGGCTAAATCTACCACGATAAAAAGATACCTGCGGCTGTGCCCTCGATTTCTACCGAAGCTGTCAAACGTCCGTCCACATATGTCCCCAGAGGTATTAGATAATTAAGAGCGATCGAAATCATTCCTAAAATGTATAAACACATGAACTTTGAAGACAAATGGTAATATACGGTAAAGCATGTTAGTTAGTCGTCATATCCGGCTACGTATTACAACTGCAACTAGAGGAAATTGAAAATCCTCTCGGAAATCCCCCATCCTTCGAAAGCATGACCATACTAGCCTCAGTGGCAATAAAAAACTCGTATCAATCCGTTAGGAAAAGGAGACTTTTATTTGCAGGAGATTTATTGAAGGACAAAAATTAGACCGGCGTCGTAAGAGAACCACGCACTGGTCGCAAGAGCACTTTCCCTATCGCGCTGACCGCCGGTGACGGAACAAGTACCTCTTTGAGATGAAGAACCCCTCCCACGCCCTCCCCCTCACCTCTCAACACCTCTCTTCCTTACTTATGATAACTGCTGCATTAATAACGCCTTAGGGTTAAGAATGTGCAAAATTAAACGATCTACAATGCATCTTATCAATATCCGGGAATTAATGCATTGTGATACAGCTCTGACGCAGCGTTTGTCACGAATTTTCAGATATTAATTCTGCAGGTGTAACATAAATAGAAAAGACTGAGTTAAGTTCGAAATTGCTAGAGTATTTAGACGGATGACTCACTCAAAAATAGAAGTTTCCACCTTTTCTGAATATGAAGAGTTGAATAGAACGCGCCTTTATTCAGGGCAAGATTGGAAGACTGTATTTTGAAGCCGATAGTGCCAATAAATTATTTTTGCAGAGAAAAATTGCTCAAATGTCCATATTATTACCTATACTCCTCAAAATATACGCTTTCCTCAGAAATACTAAGGTAAATTTACGCGTTGCAAGTAAGTTTCCAGTTGGCGGTACCATTGGCAATCGTGAAAATCATTCAAGTTAATGAAAAATGCATTAGTGGATGATTTGTAAGTCGATGTACTGCCACATAAAACCCAAGGATAAAATCAAGTGAAAGATAGCGGCATGACTGGGAATCGAACCAAGGCTCTCAATTTCGGGGCATGTTTTCCAACCACAAACAACCATGCCTGGTACCATGGCCCGCCAGGAACATAGTAACTAGACTTGGGCACATAGTTACTAGACATGGTTATGTCATGTTTTCCGTCTGTAATAATAACTTCTATACAATACAGAAGATTTTAATCCACTACTGACCTACCTTGTTCTTACTGGCATTACTCCAAGTAAATAATTATTTTCAGTCAGCATTTTTTGTTATGTAATTTTCACGGAAACAAACCCTATAATGGTTCAAATCGTAAATGGCTAGATATTAAAGAAGCTGGCGGTCAAACAGGAGTTTAAATCAGCAATTACTATTCGTATTGTATCAGATACTCAAAAAGTGATGATCAACGTTAGGAATAAACTTTTCAGAATCTATAATTCACTATGGATGTAAAGATATGTCAGGATTTAGAGCTAGATTACACTAGTTAGGGAAGAGAAAAACAGTCGATGAATATTTTTCTTCTATAGACAGGAAATCCGTAGAAGCAAATACTCCGATAATAATAAATTATATTGGTAAAATTTAAGCTGTGGAGTCCTACTAACGCTAAATTTACTCATTTTTATACTTGGGAAAATATTCCGGTCCTTACAGCCTCTTTACCAAAGCACGCTCGTAATTTTGGGAAAGGAATATTAGACGAGTTCCACATTCGGATCAACCGAAAGATAGCGGGAAAAGCGAAAGTAGGAGGTTAACAAGCAAATAATCGCTTGGTTAGTAAAATCACAGTGTATTATTAAAACTTGAAGCGATCTGTTTAAATCCACTCGGTGTGCACACCCACTGCCGCACGCCTAATTGTGGCACGGAGATTATTTTCTAGCTGTAGATGTAAATTAGGAAGGGTCGATTTAGGAAATTAAGTATAAGTGTCTTATAAGAAGTATTATAACGGCGGAACCCATTTGATTAAAATGACTGCGTTATCATCGTTCTAGGTGTTTCAACTCGAGTTACCATTGCATTTTGAAATTATATACAATATAAGACACCGATGAGATTTATGGTAACGAAATCAAATTTTTAAATACGTTATTACCGAAGATCATTCAAGAATGTTTTGCATTAATATTGACTCAATCATTAAATTCTTTAAAATAATATAAATAATATTACCTATCAGATTGTACATTTGGATCGCTCTCGTCCTTCCTTTCCTAGATATTGAGAACTACTTTTTATAATTCTGCAAAGTAATGTTTCCGTGAAGATTAATTGACGATTAACACTTTTCGCTTTCTATGTACATATAAAACGTAGAGTGTAATCAATTCTATGAGCTGAACGGTGTCTTTTGTTGGATACAGACAAAGCATTAAAGCGAGTGACAGATTTAAGAGATGCGGCAGAATGACACTTGAGCCGATTGCCAGGTGTTACACAGTGCTGGCCCAATGAGAATGGCATCTGAAAAGAAAACAGCTATTGCACTTTTTCATCTTTATTTTATTCTTCTCAATTTATACAAATATCTTACTAATTTCAATATTTAAGGAATATTTTACAGTGTGAAGTATTTTACCAAAAAGGATTTTTTTCGCCAATTTTGATCCTACCTTATAAATCCATTCATTCGCTTTTTCCTAAATTTATCGCATAAAACTTTGATTGTTTAACTAATAATTTTTGGTTGTTTTGTTTCGTAACCAGAAAGGTGATCATTTTGTTTTATCTCATTTTTATCACCTGAAGTTCTCATAAATAGTTCCTATCAAATGCTCCTATACACATTTCCATAGCTTCACTCACCTAGCACATCCTTTCCAAACGTAACTTTATTTATCAAAGGATCGAAATATATGAAATGCGTTCAAAATGACTTGTCTTTACGCTATCATTAAGAGAAAGTATATTAATATATTATAATAAAAGAGATTATAGGTCATTAAACCTATCATTAAGAGAACTTGGCAGTTATTTTTGTGAGCGTGCGGCGTATTGGAATAGAAACAGATAATCCCCGTTTACGAGTAATGAATGTCCCCTTCCAAAAAATTAATTTCTTATCCAAAGGGATTTGATTTGAATACATTTTTGAATTTGTGATTGATTGACTTTCTTTCTTTCTTTCTAGATCCTAGATCAATGTCTCTTCCTCTCTAATAAGATGAGAATTATTCAATTAATGTATTAATAATTTCCGATGCTCCTTTGATTGTGCTCCCAAATCGTATCGCATTCTATTGGTTTCATAATCTCTTATCTCCTTCGCCGCTTTCTCCCTTCCCTTCAATCAAAGACGCCTCTTGCATACGTTTCCGCCGCTGAGGAGAAAAACTTTCTCATCCGTTATGTTCTCACCAATTCCTTTAGATGTTCGTCACGGCGAAATTTTTCCCTCCAGTAATGCTTCTCGCCATTACTTTTCACATTAAATTAACCTTTTTCACAATTTTTAGGAATTTCCTTTCTCTCGCTAACTGTATCTCTCTGTACCTGTACGAAGGCACATTCATCGCATTCCTCCTACTCCATTTAATTCAATATTATATACGATTAATGGAAAAAAATATATTTTTGGAACGACATGAATATACACCATATAGGTATATTTCATAGATATTCTGGCACCGATAGCAATTTCTATACTTTCAACAGGGGACATATTCTTCTGCCATTTCACTACATGTCAATTTCGATCGAAGGGCGATACTTTTCGTAAAAAATTGTTATTACAAATCAGTGAGCATAATTCAGAAACTTCAGGAAGCAAAATCGGAACCTCTATAAGATCGAATATTTAAAATAAGGATTGATTTACTTAATAAACTCAGAGATAGTACGTTCCTAAAATATGTACGTAGTAGATATTATGCATCCTCCCTATTAGATGTGCCGTTCTGATACTAAGAGAAATATCAGAAAAATGGATGCTAGAACGAATCGTATTAAGAATGCATTTTTTCTGCGAAACATACGCGAAAGTAATCGCTAGGAGAAGTAGAGTCATGGTGTGTAAACCTTCAGCAACACGCGGAAATGAGGGTTGAAGGGTACATGTTTATCTATAGACACATTTTTTCTATAACCATCATAAACCAAAGACCAAAGCAACATAATCCAGTGTAAATCGACGGAAGCCAATATAAAAACCAACAGACTCCAATTAATTTCTTCATATCTGTCATAAAACAACGATGCAACCAATAGAAACCAACATAAACCGTAAAATACAACGGAAACCAATACAAAAGCCAACAGGTTCCAAGGAACATTTTTAACAGGGTAGATATGAGGGTAGATGTAGAATGTCAATTGAAATATGTTTTCTATGTAAAAATCTGAAAGTTCTTAGTTGAGTAAATTAAAAGTCAGTCATACTCTTTTCGCTTCTCCAAAATAAATAATAAATATAAAAATGTGATCCATTTTTGCATCGGTGGAATGGAAAATTACCAAAACCCTGTTCCTTGTGTTTTGTTCCTTCAAGACGTTAACGTAAGGAAAGTTCTTTATCTAATGTAAAAAGGATTCTCGGGTTTCCAACCAGGTTAATTGATTATTATTGTTATTATTTTATTAATTAACCTGGTTATAAACCAGAGAATCCTTTTTAAACAGTATCCACCAGGAAAGCCTAAGATCTTTCTATTTTTTATCTAATATTTAGCAATTACTTTGTAAGATAGAATATTTTCTAGGCTTGTTTTGGATATAAAGTACTTGTTAAACTAGCAACACAACCTTTTTGAGCATAAAACTGACAGAATTGAAACACTGATTTGTGACAAAACGTTCCCAAGCGTCGGAATCACTTGAGCAGCCCCTGGGATGCGTGACGGTAAACATCGCGGTGCAGTAATTTATGGAATCCTTTTGACGTTGAAGCCCTCCACTCGTGAAAACGTGATTGGTTTACAAGTATCCGTAACCAATGTACTAAGCCTCGAACTCACGACTACCGTGTGGTGAAATGGACCGCCGCTTTATTGCTCCCACGGCCTTCGAAGGCTGTTGGTATTTTTATGAGAATTTTCATTGCTTCCGATTCCCGTAACTGTTTTTCCGCGGTCGAACATTTTACCGGTTCTTTGTAAATAAAGATTCCATGTCACTCTTGTCTGATTTTGCATGCGAACATGAGGAAGTAACCAACATAAGAATGCATAATTTTGATTTCAGATTCAAAAATAGCTTGTATCGATTGCTGTAGCCCATAGACAATAACTTACTCTTTTATGATCTATTAGTCTTGAAATTTATCTTAAGGAAATTTGAGAAAAGTGTATGTATACATCATAATAATGCTAATAATAATGGAAAATTAATGCTTAGGAGTATATTTAAACAAATTATTTCTAGAAATATCATTATTTATTTTAATATTTCCTAAAAGAAACATTATGGCATATAAACTTCCAACAATCATTACTGATAGCATTTTAACAGCATGAACACACTTTGAGGAGAATTAACGGAATTTAGTCTTTGAAAGTTGAATGTGAATGTTGCGACTGCATTGGTAGAGTAAATTTGTCTCCAATATTTTACTCGCTAAGCAAATATATTGTAAACTATGTTATTCTAAATAATAATAATCTCTTTTAGTGTTAAAAATTCAAAGTGATAGATATATTATCATAATAGTAATGTGATTAATAAACATAATTATGTATTGAAATTCTTGTCCAAAAAATAAAGTCGCACAGGTCAACCGCAAATTGATTTCCATAATACAGCGAAACCTGCTTAAAGCGGAATCGCATGGTGAGTTAAAATTTTCCGTAATGGACGGGTTTCCGGTGTATACAGATTCCATTTCCACCGTATTTTTTAAAAATACTTACGTTAGACTTGTATGTTCGATTGCACCTGGTATTGGTACTGTATGAGCATTTTATTTAGGTAAAGTATTTTATTCCTCAATACTCACACATTTTCGTTAAAGGAAATTTACCTTAAACAAGAAACGGTTTTCGACTATGCAAACTCAGTGCACAGGAAAATCGATTATTGTTAACGTTGTTTCTGTTTATTTAAAATAATCCACAATTGATTATACATCATGAAAGAACGTTACGTAATTCTATATACTATATAATGACTCTAGGTAAACTTTTCGGTTTGTAAATTTATTAAATTCGAAACCACTGATGGTTTGCAGTCATGACGGTAAATATTGAATACATAAAATTTAGTAACTGGCATTCGTTACTTGTTTTATTGTACAATATTTCGGATAACTCCTTTGACTGATCGTGTCTTTTATCTTTATTATATTCTGTGAAATAAATGTTTTCTAAACATCCTCCAAATTCTGTTAACTATTTTCAATTAAGTTGAAGCCTTGATATAAGCGAAGGAATGTGCAGTAAAGAGGAGCTCGCACAGACATCAATGAATGGATAAATTTCTTGATGAAATTTTATTTTATGCCTGAGAATATAAGTGATTTGTAAATCCAAAAGAGATGGTGATCATAAAATGGACATTTATATCAAATATAGCTCTTGATTATGGCTGGATTAAGTTCCAGGCGATAAACGAGGTAAGCAAAGCCCGGGAGATTGGGTCACCCTGAGTATAATTTCCATTTTTCGGAAAGATGATTTAAGCGGCCCCTTCGAATGACATTGCATCTGGGTGCTTCAACACCTCCCCTGCACATCACCAATATTATTGAATTCAACGCATAAATGCACATATGGGTGCATAAGGAGAACAGAGAAGATAAAATTCTTTTCCGTGAAACCTCTCACAACTAATCTCTTCCAACTCCAAATCCAGCTCCACATTTATCTTCCAAAAACATCACTTTCAGTTTCACCTTCGCCAGTCGCTTCTCCCACTCACCTCCAAACCGCAGCTAAAATCCTTTCCCTTTCTCCGGGCACGCCCCCTTCCTAACACTCTCTTCTCCTTTCGTGTTTTCAAATCCTTCCCAAGGTCGCCACCCTCAGCTGACCGACACAATGGGGAAAATGCATCCTATAATGTCTCCCTCTCCTCAGCACAAAATCCGCTCACCTGGGCCCAGCCCAGTGCGTTAATGGAAGAGATGGAAGTGAGGGAGAGAAAGGGAAGTGTTCGGGAGGCGGAAGCGAGAAAAAAGTGATCGACGATGCCCGTGTTCGCTGAAGGGAGTTCCACACCGTCACCATCTTAGCGCGAATGCACAGTCATCTAGTGTCCTCCAAAAGTGACCATCTGAAAGTTCTAATTTTTCACGCCTTTCGTTGATTCCTTCAGATCATCAGAAAGATGTACATGGCGCATGGTATCAAATTACTACTAATAGTGAGTAAAATAACACTTCGCATGTTTTAAAATTCTAAAAGGAATACGCTCTTTAAGCCCAACCCATGTACACACTTTCCAAAACAAGGATAGGGAATTACTGCTTAAATTATGAATTGAAAGTCTGTTTTGCTGTCACGATCATCCAATGGACTATCGCGGATAATTATAAATAAATTGATAACTCTAATAAAATCTATAACTACTCTCCTGTAGGTACGCCTTGATGAAAAGATTTGAGTCCAGGAAATGTTCCTTTTAACAGAAAAATATCATTTAAGCGAGAATAAGTACATGAGTGAGTGATACAGAAGTATGGCGAGTGCAATGAACAGTAACAGAAATTCCGTAGAGCAAGAAGTTTTGAATTTTTTACTACTTTTTCAGGAGTTCACTGAAGTATAATCGTG
The DNA here is from genome assembly GCA_000376725.2 of Ladona fulva. Taxonomy (NCBI): domain Eukaryota; kingdom Metazoa; phylum Arthropoda; class Insecta; order Odonata; family Libellulidae; genus Ladona; species Ladona fulva. The sequence continues at coordinate 55,233 of KZ309146.1, read as the reverse complement.
CCGGATTCAATTTATTCAGAATTTAGTTGGATTAAAAAATTATTTGAACAGCTTAAAGACTTTTTAGAGGTTTTTGTTCGGTTTTTAAAGAAAATTCAGGGATTTTAACTCTTAATCAACAGTATTGCAATATACCTATGATCATAGCGCAATCGTGTCTCACAACTCTTTTTTAATTTTATCGATTCCGATTGGATTTAGAGGATGACCTATATCAGATATGGTCACCGTATAGATCGGGAAAATAAACTCGTCCTTACATGGTCAAGTGGTCATATTTCAAAACAAAATTCGTTCGTCCCATTATACGCGAATTACAATCCTAACAAATGAAGAAATTGAGGTAAAGGGAAAATTATTTAGAGAAAATTAAGTTGGATGATGTTTTCAGATAATATTAAACTAATATCATAACCAACAAGTAATCAAACTTTAAGGCCGAGCAGATTGCTATTGAAACATATTCGAAAAAAAGGCTATGCTTATTTAAAATCCCTTTTAGATGTAGCTCAAGATTGTAAAAATACCCGCTGGCATTCCCCCTGCGGCCAGCAATGAGTTTTGGATACTATCTTTATTTAATTAAATTTGTAGTTGCTTAAAATTTGCGAAAAACGGGCAGCAATAAATATTNGCAAGGAGAAACGACAACCGATGGACATCAGCAGTTCTGAACTGGATACCAAGAGACGTGAAGAGATCAAGAAGAAGACCAAGGGACCGATGAAATAGAGACATCATTCAGTATTTAGGGGTAACATGGCAACGACAGGCTCAGAATAGAGATAACTGGAAAGCGCTGGGAGAGGCATACATCCGACGTTGGATTGAAAATGGCTGATGATGATATGTATACACACACACACACACACACATTTTTAATTTTTGTAGACAATATGTCCACTTAGCTTTGCATCTCAAAATCTCCGACGGATTTTGTATTTTAATGTGTAAATAGATATTCTTTGCGAGGTATTACAAAAACCTTCATTTTCCCAAAATTCTTCTTCTGCACTCTGCAACCGTTTTTCGTAATGCCCATGCGGCCCTTCCGTTTTCGTAAGTTGTTCCGGCTCTTCGTATACGAAGAGATTCGACGGGCGATTTTACTGTTTCTTAAAGAAAATTATAATGTAAAACGACTTTAAGATATACTTTAATGTACCCGCAAATTCAATGATAAAGTGTATCAAATATATCCACACAAACTGAAGTATTTTAATTACTAATTTAATTTGTTATAAAAGACAAATCGCGTCTTCTCTGCTGAAATGGAGCTAATTGGCTCGCAAAGTCGTTTCAAGGATTTTATCGACATATAATTGGGAATGAAATTTGGGAGGTAAGAGTGTTAAATCCGCGGATGCGTGAAGCTCGCCATGCTGAACGACTCCTCCCCAAAGCTACTGGAATTTCCAACGACCTTATTCTGCAAAGGAATGAACAAAACCTCAATGGTGTCGAAATTCCGTTTCATCAGACATCCGGTGACAAAATATGATCCAGGACTATGGCACGAATATCAGGTGGAAACAAAAAGTTTCATCATCATCCAAGGACTCAGCTGCCCTTGTTTTAAGAAGATTTTCTTTTTAAACTTTCCGTCTTCCTAGTTTCTGTTATATGATAGATAGATTGTCCTTTTATTGTCGAGGTTAGGTCAAATTGGGCCTCTTTTCCATCCAAACTCGCATGTCGTTATTATGTACACATTGATCAATTAAAAACAAAAAGAAAGAGTGTGGGAAAACATTTTTGCATTTTAACAAATAAATTAAACTCACGTTGCGGGAAAACATCCACAGAGGAGGGAGAATAAACCCGAAGAAACCCAAAATAAAAAAAAACTTTGAAATTAATTTACGATACATTGAAAATATTTGCACTTCAAAAAGCACAGAGAAAAACTTTTTAACCAAAACAAAGAAAAATGTAAAATACATGTTGAAAAATAAAAAATAACTAAACTAAACATCTTTGAATTACAAAAATATCATTAAACCATTAAATTACGATATTACCCTAAAATAAAAGTAGTACTTAATTACTATTAACTAATAATTACAGATGATTATTCCAGCCAAAGGCCATAATCAATGTTAATAATTCGTCGAGTAATCAATGTCATTAATGATAATCTTCGTCAATACACTTAGCAGCGGTAATTTTTCAGTGCCATCTTCGGAAAACTGTTATTATTGTTCTAAATATGTTAGAAGAATGAGATTCTAAATTCTGTTTTTCAAAGTATTCATCATTCAGTATTAATTTCAAAACTTAATATCGTTCTGTAATTTAAAGTTAATAAAAGCTAAATATCAAAGACGAAGTTCTCCACAGATATCCGAATCCATTCTTTTGAAAATAGCACTCGGTTTAGGGAAATTCTTTTGATTTTACACACTTGAGATCTCCCTTCATTTACTACGTGAAAGGTGACGATTGAAAAGAAGATGAGCTGAAGTGGAATACGGTTGGAATCTATTTGAGAGAGGATAAGAGGAGGGACAAAGAAATATGTAGAATAACGAGATAGGTTAAATAAGGGTGCAAGAACCAGGAGATTGATGCTGTAAATCGAACCGTCCGGCATGAAATGAAGGAAATAAAGGCATATTCAGGAATCTGGAGGACGAAAGTTTCAGATCATCTAAGAATAGGATAGAATACGTCTTTATTTAGGGCAAGATTGTGACTACGTCTCCTCTTACATATAAACCTTCGTAAGTGGGTAAAGATAGAGAAAAGAATAGCAATAAAAAAGATAAAAGAGACAGAGTGCATTAAAGAAAAATCTAATTTCCGTATACACTTCGGAAAAAATGTCCACAAAAGGAAAACACCAGCGAGAAAGGAGCGTGTAAAACCTGCGAAACCTACAGATAGTAATAACTAAACTTTAAATTAAAAATTTCAAAGAAAATTGTTTTCTGTAACCTGAAAAGAAAACATTAAAAATTAAAGGAAAAAAAGCGTACAATGGGGAGTCAAAGTTTCCACACTAGAAGCATTGCGCATTGAAAAATCAAATAGGAGCTATAAAGACAGAATTTTTATTGCAATTAGGGATCACACAAAACTCTATATAAAATAAGTTTAGAAATAAATAATACCATTCCAGAGAATATATTTGGTTATCGACGATTGATTTCGAACTTTAAGTTCAAAAGTTTCTTTCAAAAGTTCGAAATGATTAATCTCTAACCAAATATATTCTTTGGAATAGTACAGGAAAGCTGCTAACATTTATTTCTACATCGATAATATGGAATTCCACCAAATATCGCTAGAGAAGATTAATTACATCAATATATAACTTATGGAAAAGAAAATCTGCTACCAAGAGATGTGCACGCCAAAATACCAATATTTGCAAACTTTGCCGCATTTATTCTACGTTTTACTATTTATTATAATTTTAGACGGAGGCTTGCATTGATTTGTCAAAATTCATTTCAAAATTGGCCTTTTTTATGTCAGCACTTAGTTCACTGTCAGTAAAAAGGGAAGCAAGATATTATATTATCGGAAGAAGAACGATTGGGATGGGCTGTTCGAAGATATGTAAAAGGATACATAAAGGAGACGGAGACGACGTGTAACAACGAATTTCTTCAACGAATTACTTAGAGAACAAGTTGCTGTTTCACTTTTTTTAAGATGCCTCTAACAGACAAGGCTTTTGCTGTCTAAACACCGGAAACGTTTCTATGTCCATTTTTTCTTCCGATAAGTGTCTCATCTCACATTTCTCTTCGATAGCAATTGAACGAGTCACTTTCTCTCTTAAGTTTCTGCGTTGGTTTTATGCCAAATGGTCTGCCAAATAAGTATAACACTACCCATTCGAAACAAAAGCTTTTAAAAGTCTCAACTCACTACCTGAACTGCCAAGAAATGTACCGCCAACATCCGCAGTCTTCCACAAATGCCTCAAAACCTCCCCATAACCGATCGGTAAAAGTTTTTCTTGAATCGAAGCAGTTTGCTCAGAGCACAGCCATTATTTCTGGTTAAAAAAAGTTTTACCTACTCGGAGTGCTTTAGACATTCCGAAGAAATCTCGTAAGGTAAAAGCGACCTCTCGATGGAGTCCGGACTTACAGATCAGCCTATTAGTCACTTGTGCTAGTAACCTCAAGTTTTCGATCTTCTACATCTATGATACAGCGTAATGACAGTGATAAAGTTTTGGTTCATAAAATTAATAAATTAAACGATGGACAATATAGAGAACATTAGTTACTTTTATTTATTTATTTAAATTTACACTGCAATTTGGCCTTCTGACCAGGTGGCAGCGTTGGAGGGGGAACATTACATGAAAAAAATAGGATTGCCTGGCATTCGCCCTAGGACGGGAGGAAAAACCCTCCAAAAACCTCCCGTAGGCAATCCATTACATATACAAATTTATAAACAAAGAAGGATACATAAAAGTACATACAGTTAGGTATAGCTTATCCTAGAACTATAAATACATATAAAAATTACTCTAAAATTAGACAAATAGATAAGCTAGCTTACATGGCAGGTAGTCCATATAGTCATGTACATCTTACTAAGTATTAATTCATATGACTAGTTCTACATTCTATATTAATACATAAAATTAAATTACACCTTAAATTATTACAAATGAGGTTTAAGCTTATTCTTAAAAATTTTTACATTCTTCGGCATTGGAATGAGAACTTCTCCAGGCAAAGCGTTCCATTCTCTAATACCGCTATTTACGAATGAATATTTCGCTGTATCTGTTTTCTGTTCCCGTTCTTTGATTTTTAAATTATGATTGCCACGTCCAATATAGCTAGTGGGGTTAAACCTGGCTTTCAGTTCGCTCCAGCCTTCTACGGAATTCCATGCTTTATACATCCCGGCTAATCTAAATATTTTCCTTCTCGACTCTAATGATTCCCACTTTAACTGAGCTACCATTTTACTTACACTTTCTGCTTTCTTGTGTTTGCCGACTACATATCTAGCTGCCTTCCTTTGTACACCTTCGAGTTTCTTAATAAGGCCTACTTCGTGGGGATCCCATACACTCACTTAGTTGCATATTCTATAATCGGCCTGACCAGTGATCTCTTTCCCTGACACCTTTCCCACTCCGCTTTAGGCTTCTCATTACAAAATGAAGATTCCTGTAAACCTTCGCGACTATATCATCGACCTGCCCTCTCCATTTTAGATTCTCAGTTAGCTTGACACCTAAATATTTGCATTCGGTTACGGTACTGATATTTTCGTTGTTAAGGGAGTAGCAGTGCTGTATTAAAGACTTTCTCCTGGAAAACTTGATATGCTTACATTTACTGACGTTGATTTCCATCCTGTTTACTTTCGTTCACTCGGCTAACTGATTTAAGTCATTTTGTAATATTTCGCGATCCTAACCTTCCGTTATACGCCTATATAGAATGCAGTCGTCGGCAAATAATCTAATTTCGGACTTAATATTCGTTGGTAGGTCATTTACACAAATAAGAAATAGCAATGGCCCGAGAACGCTACCTTGCGGAATGCCTGAAGTAATATCTATTTCTTTAGATATCTATTTTGTATATAGAAAGAAAACAGCTTAGTAATTTCTACAGAATGTATTTCTCGTGTACAGGAGAATGACTAGTTTTGTCTTACCTGAAAATGTTTTAACGTCTTGGCTGAAGATTTCTTAATGTAGACTATCGTATTCTCCTTTTCTAGAGAAATACATCCTGCGGAAATTATTAAGCTGTTTTCTTTGTAAGTATGGTACCTTCCACTAAGACGATCTTGAGCATATCAGACTTAACTTTTACACTAATATACTTCTCTGCTTCCAGAAAAATTATCTTTGCATATATCAAAAGAGAAGAAGAAAAATACTTGGCCATAACAGCCAAGTAATGCCATAGATTATTTTGAAGTACCCATGAAAACTCTTTTATTGTGTTATATGTACTAATGTACATGAGGGGGCAAAATATTTCATTTACGAAAGAATGATTTGAGTCGTTTTCACGAAAACAATTAAAATATATATTTTCTCACCATAAATACATTTAGTGAAAATGTTCTGAAAAACTTTACACTATTTTTATTGCTTCAGCTACGCAATCTTAGAAAATAAAGGATTCATCAACTGAGTAAAATTATGATATTTAAAAATTAATATTTTTCCTATATTTGGCGTTTACCTTAATTAACCTTTCGTTAACTTCATGCAAACACTTATGACGCAAACAAAAAGGAAAGAGAAGAATCTGATGGCTATGAAATATATGATTAAATATATGCAGATGTATGTATTTAAATAAACCTGCCTTTAAATCAGGGTGAAGAGTTTGGCCTTTCGGATTTAATTATGATTTAAATTCACGCTAATGGTATTTTTGCATAAGTAAGGTTGGGGTTAATCCATAGCTTTCTTCTTCTGCTGGGCTGGTTATGAGTTAGTACAGAAAATCACGTATCCTATGAAACGGAGAGACTTAGCAAGGAATGTATTCAGAAATTTCTGTCGCCTTCTGCAGAATAAAAAACATAAAAGACGAGATTTCATACAAAAAACTGCACATTCAATTTATTTGAAAACGGTCTAAGAGTTCCGGTTTTGATATAAAGTGAAAATTAATATTTTCAGGCTATTTTTAAGTGCTCTACGCTCTATCGCCGTTGCTCTAACTGAGCTCTTCGTATCGCTGCAGTTTCTTGTCTCTATTTCACTCAACCTGAAATATCATTAAATTAAATAACGAATAAATCTGTTGACAAAATGGATGACAACAAAACCGTAACCGCAGTGCCGTAGGTTTTAATTCTCCGATTAACTCTTCACATGAAAACAAAGCTAAGGACTGAGAAAATTGGTATCACAGCTTTTGAACCTCACGTATGTTCAAAATATTTTCCTGTTTTCATCATCTGAATAAGTGAAGCAAAATCTACATTTTTAAGACTTATTTATACGATGACTATTGTGGAACAGTGAACAACTCCAAAAACCATCAAAAAGCGCTTTTTATGGTTTTTGGAGTTTTTCACTGTTCCATTATTATAGCCATCAGTGGCCTTTCCATACTTTATTGATGACTATTGTGGAAGAAAAATTCTTTCCGTCTCGAAATGATATTTTTGTAATGCAATTTGCCATAGTAAGATTGGCTGAAACTTTCATTAGATAAGTTTCAACCATGCCGCGCAGTTCTGAAAACCAATAAACAACAGAATATGATCCATAAGAAAAACGATTCGATACCGATGAGACTTGGCCGTATCAGACAATATTAAGGAGATAAGGAGATAAGTCTTTAAGGAGATTCTCATGATAATGCGACTTTTTAGCTCTCTCATACGATCGGGCCCAATTCCACTTAGCGTAGATCATCTCATCTGCATACGTGCCCTGAAAGCCGCCTCTCGGCGTGTGGCAGGGGTGCATGCTCCATGACTTTACTTCCATAATATATTACTTTCGAAAATAGCTCGCGAAAAAAGGAGTTCTTGAAACGACTTGTCCTAGCATCTATTTCTCTGTCTTTTCTTTCAGTATCCATGAAACAGGGAAGACGCACAAAATCGGCTGAATCTTCTAAGAACGTAGTTTCTCTGATCTTATTAAGTAAATCAAGTCTTCGTTTAAATCTTCTATCTTCTCCTTCTGTCTCTTTAAGCATCTGAATAACGCTCACTGATTTGCTGTAGTCATTATTTCTAAAACGTATCGTCTTTCGTTGTAATTTTTCTCATTCTCGAATACACTGTTCGATAGGATTCCATATGCTACCTGCATACTCAAGGTGAGGTCTAACGAACGCGAAGTTCATCTCTCCCGGGCATTTTTTCGCTCCTGCAGACAATTCTCTAGACGAAGCCGAGATTCATCAGATGATTAATAAACAATATTTTCCAGAAAACTAAAATTTCTAGAAAATTAAAATTCAGTCTATAAATATCTCCGAGACTTTCACTCATATCACCCGGTGTAAGTTCAGCTGAAACAGTTCAATTTACGCTATCTGATGTCAGAATATTTTCAAGCAAAATTTTTCGAAAGTGAAGTGGTTTTTTTACCTGCCTCAGTACTTCAGATTTCGTTGGACCTCGTAAAAGAAGACACTCCATAATTATTGTAAAATATGTATACTGTATTATAGGAAATTTGGGAATGTTGAAAATGTATGAGTTAAGCTTCCAAGACTCTAAGATATATTCACTTGTATCCGCTGTACTCCTGCGAAACCGGTTGAGACACTAAAAAGCAGTGCCTCTAAAAAGCCGGGAACAGTTGAAAGGACGTGAAAAGAAAAAATTCAAAGGACTGTTTTTCTGCAAGAAATTTTTCATAAAAATAAAATTTTGCGTCCCAAGGGTTCTGACATTGGTGAAGCAAAGAATAATCCCGTATGGAGAACTCTGTGGATGGTACGGTTTTAGAAATGGAATAGAGCAAGTATAATTGTTTTCTATTTAAATATAAAAAGTGTAACAATAAGAAATGAGTAACGTTTGGTACTTACATACTTGTTGTCCGAGTAATAATCGAAAAATTTTGGCTTAACATGAATTCGAATCCGGATATACTAACGCAACTACCAATCTACTACTGCTACCATTCTACTACTACCACCAATATACTAATACTACTAATTTCCGGATGGTGCTTTAATCATTAGTTCTATTGGTTACGGTACTCCGCAATCGGAAAATCCTGGAGAAGGTCCCGGCTACATCAACGTATTAAGAGTCTTTAACTCACCCACCAATAGAAATTGCCCAACTATCTCCCAGTTGTGTACATTGCAATTGCTATTCAATTAATTCGAATCATAAGTGCCGATTTTTTTACTTTCGCTATAGTATTTATAACACTTTTGCCATTGCTCTTTTTGCAAACTGATATTGATGAATGAATTTTTTTTCCTCTTCATGCTGAAGGTGAGTACAGATGAAGCTGTTGAAATGTCGATTCTAATCGAAGAAAAAAACCTATGAAGACCGGAGAAGCCTTCTTCTGGAATATTTTTAATTAGTCTTTTCTATAGAGGACAGACAAAAATTTATCTTTCATTTACTTCTGTCAAAATTTTAATCGTGGCTTAGATAATACGGAGGCTATTGAGGTATGACTGATTAACGGCATTCGTCCATTCTCTCCTTGCTGAATGCTATGAAAAGAGTTATTTATAGGGCCATTGGTCTGCGCTTCCCACTTGTAGCATTCTAGGTCAATGAAGATAGCAAGAGCAAATTACCTCACTCCTCATCTCACCTAGTAAGCCTCAACTTTTATCAATTAATAATAATTTCGTAGTTTTTTCCTAAGCTTTTGGTATATTTAGATGATCCAACCATCCTTAGGGCTAATTACTGCACCGTGCTGAAACACGGTGTATTTTTCTTGCCATTTCTTTCCGACAAATTTCAGTTGTAAGATGATGGTTATAGAAACCTTTTATCTATAATTGCATGATTTTTAATATTCCCAGATTCCCAGAGGGGCATTTAAGTGGAATTTATGACTGTCTATAAACCTAACACCTTTGTGTTACGTTGCTCACAAACCTTTAGTCTGATAGAAAGGGAATTTTACCAAGCAGATTTTTGATATAGCATTCGGTTTTAGAGATACTTAGAGACTTTTGTCACATTATTTTACACCCAAACCAAAAATATTAAAATATAAAAGAATAGTATTAAAAAACATTTATAATATTCTGCGAAAAAATGTGAATAAAATTGATTCTCAAAATGAATGCCACCATTAATAGCTTATAAATTACTTTCGACCAAATTCTGCATCTTCACGAGGGTTCGCAAAACAAATTGAATGGCCCTGATTTTGTCATCAACATTGTGTATTTTTAATCCTCAAAGATAATTTGGTGAAAGGCGGAGAGGATGTCTGTAACAAAAACACGCACAAGATTAACCCTGGGCTTTAGAAGTTTTTCTTTGTAAAAGATTTTCTTCCATTGAACTCGGGGTGTTCTTACGAAACGGTCTACTGAACAGCGCGCATGGTAGGAGGTTGGATTCTGGAACCTCCCATTAATAGTGACAAAAACATTGCTCAGACATCGAATTAGCAGCTTATAGTTTTAATAAACTTTACCTAAAGCACTTAATAGTTTTTAAGGAAACTTTTTCCTGTTTCCCTTTAAATTTGTAGTTAGGAAATGCATTTAACGACAGCATTTACAAATAGGTACTCTATGGGCGATTAACTTTCTTATTTCTCCGTTTAGGCATGGTGAAATAATGTAATCCGGTGGATTTGAGAGAGATTTAAGCAGCCATGCACGTTTTAGGAAACTTATATAAAGCTTTCTACACTTTCTCCGACTTCATTGAGACGGTCAGTGCTCAAACTCTAAAACATATAATCATATATTTGCCAAAATCAATCTTATTCTTTTGTAGTGACGAAAAAGTCGACTTAAGTACAATTTCAAGAGGAATACTTTTTAAGAGACCTTTTTTACCACATACTTTATTTAAGGATTTAATAGATAAGTGAAAGTAAGTAATGATCTGTAGAGAGAAAAACGAAGTAATGAAATCCTCAATTTATAAATTATTTACAAAATTATGTAGTAAAACAGTAGCATCAGTTGTACATCGGTATTTCAGAAATTTTTATGATGGTTCCCATTCGTATTAATTTTGTGAAGCATAATTTTTGCTCCATTTTGTTTCGGATTTCTTTTGTCTGAATGATCAGGTGACAGTTTAGCTCACAATGTGGCTGCGGGATATTTCTCAATAAAACTGTTGATTAAGTTTAATTTGATACGATGGCATCCAATTCTAAGGTAATATTTGAGGCCAATAGTAAAATTTTACATCTACACACCAAAATGCTCAATGAATCGTAACTGAAAAAAATATCCAATTTCTTCATGACATAATTAGCAAGAAAATATATCATGAGAAATAACCAGAGAAAATATATCTCGGTTTTGATAAGCAATGGAAATTCAAGCAGAGTGTTATGGACAAAACATGAAATAAACATTAATTCATTAGTTCGGTGTTTTATGAACGTAAATAGAAACGTAAAAAAGGGTTTTATACGGAATCTGTACCGTACGTCATTCGAGCTACAGTTTCTACAGATTGACTTTTACTTTCATTGTTAAAATAGAGGTTCTTGCTCCATATTCAAATCAACCTATGGATAGGCGATCAATGAATGCGACCTTGGGATCCCCACTTTTTGTAATTGCCTCTTCTCCAAAGTGCGTTCTTCGACACGCATTCCGAATTTGATTGTCCACAGCGCTACTTAGGGTGTCCTTTGAAAAAATGTCTGCCGACGAAAGCGTAATGGTCCTGATATAATTCGGTTGCATAAGTGGATTGATGGATGAAGGCGAATAGGCTGGACTCGACCTGGATTCATAGACTGGAAACGGAAAGGAAAGTGCGGTGAGGAATGGGATACCTATTAAAGGAGTCAATTTGCGTGAAGAGAGAGAGAGAGAAAAAGAGTATGCGTGCTCTTGTTGGTGGGGATGTGATCGTATGTGTGTTATGAGAAGTAAGATACAATGCGTGAGCGATGGAATAGCTGGGAGTTTAATGCAGGCGGAGTGGAATGCCGAAAGGTTTAATTGATAAACATTGTTCGGAGCGTGATTGGAATGTCTTAAGAGCTCTTGATAGTCTGTATCACTTGATTATAGCAATTGCTGTCCTAGTCCTTTCTTTTCTAATGTTACCAATACGATTGCTCTCTCCTTAAGTTGATGATTCTGAAATTTCGTGTTGCAAGAAAACCGTTAACCCTATGATTATACTTCTATATTCTTTATTTTTATATTTTATTTAAGTTTTAAAATTATTTTACTTTAGGGGATAAAACAGAATGAAACCTAAGGAATTCCAAAAATGCCTGAGATTGACACGATTTGTAAATGTTCCTAGACTCAAATCTGAATATTCAAAACCTTCGTAGATCTATCTAGGGCCAAAAATATAGTCTCCTCTCAGTAAATATTACAAATGTAAGTTTAGAACCTGTTTCCCTGAGAAAGGCAAAAGAATGGCTCTTCTCTATTGAGAATAAAGAAGGCATTTAATAAATAAAATCATATTTTTTGAATTTCTTTGAACTAAAATTTCAAAACTTCAAATTGTTGTAATTGGGTGTGTGCTGATGAATTTTGTGATAAACACAAAACATATATGTATTATGGGGTACCTATACTTCCCCTTCTCTTTATTTTCTTTATTAAGAATATTTGTATACAAAAAGATCGAATAAATATAATTATTATTTTAATATTCATAGGTTTTAAAATTATTAAATTACTTCATGAATTCAGAAAGGATTCCCTATTTTGGCAATCCTAATATTGTTCATTATCGTAATTATGAGAAAATTATAGAAGTAGTTTAAAGGTGATAGAGATTAAATATGAAAATGCTTAAATCGGTAGACGTGGCACAATAGACGAAAAATTGCGTACAGAAATAAATAGTATAGCAGTACTCGTCTCGAAGGTAAAACAGAAAGAAAAAAAAGAGGTGATGAGACATCAACTGATAAAACTAAGGTGATGATAAATCATCGATTAGGATCGGTTTCAAAATAGGAAGTAGATAGTAGATAATTACGCATTTTCCAGGTAGATGTTTTCGAAGAAATGTGGACTGAACCAAATCTTATGATTGAGAAAAATACTTATAAAAATACACGATTGAGCTGCGAACTCTTCTTGTGAAACGAGGCGTTAACTACGAAAAGAACGTTTAATCATTTCGCAATCTTGACTGCTAAGTTATTTCTGCCGCTTCCCTTTGTTTCCGCAATCGGTATCTTTATATGCCGTGGTTTCCTAATTAGAATGGAGAGATTATCAAAAGTAAATTATTTTGGGAACTAAAGCAGAGGATAAACTCTATAAACCCCGTTGTATTATTTTCATTTAAGAAATTTGTTAAACGATGTGCACACTATAGCTTGAGAATCAAGTATGCGCGCTTTTGAATTTTGGTGGGTTTTTGATAAAGAATCTCAGAATATCATGGGTTCGTTTTATGACGGTAATTTGCCTTCAAGAAAGTTACCAAGTGCTAATGTAAGCGCTGCTTTCCTCATTCCCAGAACTTTTTTCTGTTCGATCTCATCTTCATTTCATTTTCACAGTCGTTCTCTTCAACTAAAACTTTCCTTTCCTCCCCCCCTTTTTCTCCCTTTCTTGTTTTGCTTTATTTTTCCTTCCCTGTACATAGTAATACTATATCTCGTGAAAATTTCCTCATAATTTACTGTTAAAAATGACGAACTTCTTGGATAATTATCTATATTCTATAGTATAATGTACAATGAACATGAGAGATATAAAATGTGGGTATATATTTTAAACTGTAAATGTATGTTTGCACCATTAATAAAGGCTGTAAAAAATGTGTCGAAATATTATCAGAAACAACACAGTGAAAACACTAATGCGAAATTATTTTCCCCAAAAATGACCGAAAGGAAATGCACGCACTGTAATCTGAATTCAATATCAGCACTTTTTGCTATCTCAAGACAATGCACTTCTGCGCAGCGGATGTTTTTTATAGCGGGAATAATAGTCTTTCACAAGTAGTTTTGTGCAGTACAGATGTCAACTTAGGGATCGTTCGACAAACATAAACACAATGAATAAATTTATTTAATTAAAGTAAAACGATTTTCATCTTTACATTTCGTATTTTTATCAATTTTGAAACAAAGCAGAAAGTCGTTGTGTTCGGAAAATTCTCACAACGGAGTCAGAAATTCTGGACAAGTTCGCAGCCAGACATGTTACATCTGCTCCATAGCAATACGCTTAACAACTGGTTTTATCGCTTGTGAAACTTTTTGTTTTACAATATTAACTATTGTTTTATGATGAATGGAATGTTGAGTAATGATTCAATATGACTTTTAAACTACAGACGGGAACGAAAAAGGAAAATTCCTCGAAGATTGTTTTATTACCATCTAATGTAGTTTTCGACTCGGAGCCGCAAAAACTGTTATACGTGAATGGCGTTTTGTCAAAATAAAAACTCTACATAATTTTTCGATTACGTTTACCCGATTAATTTCGATTACAGGACAAATTTTCGTTATCGCTCACACAATCAACACGCTCACACACAACAAATCACAAGTATTTTAATTTCCCAGTTGGTAGGTATATTCTTCATGATTAATAGCTATAAATACGATCATAGTGAACTAGGTTTTCCCTAGTAAGATTATTTATGAATGGATGAAGTCCTCCCGGGTTTCCCACCAAGTTAAATGAATAGTTGACGACGTTTCGATCTGCCATCGTCTTAGCACAACGACCTGAAAATCCGAGAGGAATTCAACCATAGTACACACCAGGAAAGCACGAAATCCTATTTTATGAAATTTTAGTAAAACCACGTAACATATCATCTATATCATTTACAAACTGAGGGTAGGCTGTAAGCCTTACGGCAGCTTTTTACCTATATAGTAGATGCATGAAATACACACTATATCTATAGGATTATTATATTCTAAAATTCATAAATAATATTTTTCTGACACTTAAGTAATGTTTACATGATATAAAATGTGACTTGTTTTACTGTGACAGGCTCTCTTGGCTACCGTAGCGGTCACGGGGAATACCCCACTGAAAATCATCCTGTCAAGCAACCTCTTACTTCCTCCAGATATCCATACATTACTACTACAATACTGCAATACCACTATTACTTCAACACAGTGGAAGATAAATATCTAAGCTTATTCCAGTATATTTCTCTTTGGAAGATTTTGCATTTTCAGGGAAGGGTCTTAAGAGTGATTCAGGTAACATATTCCATTCAGAAAGTGAAAAGAATAATTTGCTATATCCGTTACTCAGCTACGGTTTAATTTTCAATTAATGACTATCTTTCCCGAGGAATCATATGTCATGTTGCCTTTCTGCCCGTCTGTTACTCCGCTTTTAGCGTAGGAATTATTGGACGCGGGTTACTGGCTGTGGGTATCTGCTGGTATTATATAAATCTCCTTGTTTCCACTCTTCCTGAAGGTAAAGAAAGATTTTCTACTGAAATAAATGGCATACTGAGCATCTCGTCACCCTCACGCCTTTGCTCTTTGGATCATGAAATGGAAGTATAGGAGGCCCTCTTTCCCATGGATTCGATCTCTACCCTTCCTTTGGCCTGAAGGGCCCATTCTTCTGAGAGTTACACGTCTCCTTTCTCTACTTCAGGAGCCTTCTAAAAAGCTGTCGGTTTTTAGAGGTGGGGTCGCGAATACCGGTGAGAAGAAATGTGCGTTGTTGAGATAGTGAATCCGATCTCATGAAACAGTTCGTTTAGCTAAGGACGGTGTAGCACCCACATCAGATTTTCACGATTTCAGGAGACAACTAAATTCGATAACGCGAACGATAGTGCTAAATTCATTTTTTCTTAAAAAGTTTCTTAAACAGTAGAGAAAGAAATTATTCATTGGCGCTCTTACTGAATTCGGTAACTCAATCCGCGATATTTATCCGGATTGAGTTATTCCGGAAATTTCAGAACGGCAAGAGTCACGATCTTTCTCGTACTTGCATGAGTTCGATAACATCGCTCGATACCAGGCACTAAACTCAGTTTCGTATTACCATTATTCCACGGTTACGTGCATTCCAGAGCGTAATAAGCATTTTTGCAGAAATTTTCAATAACCATAAAGTTTTTCAGAAACCAGAGACGAGAAACCAGAGAGCGAGAGAAACCAGAGAGCGAGAGAAACCAGAGAGCGAGAGATAGTATATGGTTATGGTTCGTCGATTGCTGAGGTTTTAGATTTAGATTTCTGCCCTGCAAGCCGCCAATGGCGTATGGCAGGGGGTGTATTAACACCTTATTTCGCACCGTGTTCTAGTTATGCGGTGGTACCTCGACTTAGATTTTAGTTCGCTCCTGACCCGAATTCGTATTAAGTCCACTTTTCCTTTGTATCATAAAGTAAATCAACTAATCCGTTCTGTTTTGCAAGTTTTGAAAAATAGCTTGTATTTAATAATACAGTTATTTTTATTCATTAGATTTTTAATTTTTCCACGGTTTAAAAAGAATGTTTAAAAAATATACTTATAAAGTCTATGATGATTCCTTTTGTCTCTTCGGTTGAAAATAACTAAATGTTGAAGTACCAGAGTCGACTGAGTCTGTCGCTTCGTATGCACTCTTTCATAATAATTAATGACATTGTATTCAAAATTATTACTGGCTCTCCATACGACGTCTTGGTTTGGATTTTCACACTTTCTTATCACCTCTTTTAGATCACTCTGTGGCACCTCTGATGGCATTCAGTACTCGGGATTATAAAAGCACTTCAGTTCATATGTCGAAAATAAGTCCGTATCTGGAGGTCATATTGGAGTACCAAAAAGGTTCAGATGTCGAAAAGTTCGTATGTTGAGCGGTTCGTAAGTTGAGGTAACACTATAGTTTATCTTCGGAGTTTTATGATAGTTCACGAAGGGCAATTTTGTAAGTATTTAGTTATTTTCCATAATTTAGAATGAAAAAACTTACTCAATTGCCTGTAAAACAAATTTATCCAGTGATCGATATGGATGCTTCCTGAATTAAATTATGTGTGATGATTTGCCAATTTTAAAGGGAAGAAGTTCGCCTCTTTGTATATAAGTTAACGAAATGTGGATAAGTAGCGGATTATTGATGTGTAATAATAATTATATCATAATAAATATGTGTCGCTTATTAGATATTTAATCTATCTCAACCATAGCAAGTGAGTAGAAAATGATTAATAATTTAACATCCGTTATAACTTCTCTTTATTTAACTGAAACTTTGTATTTTTCTTCTTTAACCCACTACAACCTACGACATGTAGAATTTAGGTAACAGATTCTGTGCTTGAAGGATATTCGTGACACTTACAAGGAATATATTTATTTTACACTAATTTTAAAACTGTTTTACTAGCTCTTTCAAATCCTCTGATCGCTTAAACTCCAGTATTTCAAATTATAGACACTTATAACTGCTCTGTAAGAGTACTTCCTCTCCTTGCACGCATGAATTTCCTGTAAAGCACTTTAACTTTCGTTCTTTCCTGCCTATTTTATCGTGTTATGATTAGTCATGGATTTGTTCTAGCTGATTCTAATACAACTTCTTCATATATTCAATATTTCATAATGCCATAGTGTTCTCGTACCATCGTGCTGGGACATCATGAGCTAATTTAGTGCTATCAGTTATTTTTCATTTTGTTGCTGTTTTCTGTACATAGTATTCCATCGATCTTATTGTTAGTTTATTGCTTGATTGAATTCGATTGATCACTTTTAAATGTCATTGCTGTAAAAATTGGCACCTCCTGATGAGTCTACGCAGACTTAGGAGGACTAGAAAGTACTACTTTTGTAATATTCCAATTGAAATTTCACTTGAAATAATTAAACAATTCCAAAACAAAAAAATGTTGCCAAAATCCACTGTTTGGCCTCAACTTTGTGATAGCTCTTAAAGATGAGTGGGGAATAAAAACAAATTTTAATTGTTACCACAGAATTATTATCTTCCACGACCTAGGTTTCAGCGCATGGCGTTATAATCAGGTGAACGGATGACTTCATCAGTGAATAAAAGATGACGCCTTGCGCTGA
The DNA here is from genome assembly GCA_000376725.2 of Ladona fulva. Taxonomy (NCBI): domain Eukaryota; kingdom Metazoa; phylum Arthropoda; class Insecta; order Odonata; family Libellulidae; genus Ladona; species Ladona fulva. Next base: position 37,576 of record KZ309146.1, on the reverse strand, counting down.
AACCTAGGTCGTGGGAGATTAAAACTCTGTGGTAACGTGTAACGTTGTTTTTATTCCTCTCTCATCATTAAGATATCGCCATTTAAAATGCACATGTTATGTTCTATTGGTTTGATTTATCTTTAGAAGCTTTACATTCATCAGAATTCAAGCTAATGTATTGTACTCGTTTCTTTTAGCAAGAAAATTTGGCTTTGTTTTATTTTGATTTAAAATTGAAGGTGAAAGTATCTCATGAAATAAAATGTAAATACTCAACGTCTGTCCATGACAGACTCATAAAATATTATCTCGTATTGTACCTGTGACGTTAATTCTCGCGAAGCGTGCCAATGAATCAATGAAGGCTACGCCCAACAAAGCGATTCGGGAACGTGCATTCTTCCAAAGGTCACGCACAGGGTTGGGCAGAACTCATATTGAGAAAATTCTAACCCAATTTTTATGAAGTTCAAAGTCACTCGATGAACCTGGATAAACTGGTTTCCACGTCTATTTCAATTCCGTTGTTTTGATCGTGTCTGTGGTTGGGAAAATCAATTACAGAGAGATTTATATCGTAGTCCGTGAGCTATTTGGATAAATATACAAACATTTTTCTACCATTCTTCCTTCCTTACATGATTTCACGTATTTCTTGTTAACTTTATAATTTATCTTTTTTTCTGACCTTCAAATAGTTTTCCAAAACGTGATGAGTTAGTAATTCATTAATATATCTGCAATTTTATGATACAGATTCGAGTTTTCTATCCATCTCTTTAAAGCCAATGGTCTATTTACACACTCTTCCATTTCATGTCACTTTGCTCAATGCTCTTTTTATTTATTTCGTTGTTGACTGGAATGATAACGCCAAATTCGCCAGAAAAGGAAATTATTTTTCTGTGTCAGTCAACTCGAACATTTTTCTCCTTTTTACTTTTTAAATTTTGAATTTTTTACATTACGCTGATTCTTTAATCCTTCCCTGTATCTTCCTTTAAGCCAAAAATTAGATTTACTTTTCAAAAGCAATCAAATTTTTGTTTCCCATTGCTCTCTCTAAATCCGCCAACAGCATTCTCATTTCAGTATTCATTCATCGACGCACACGTACACCAAATGGTGTCCCTGGCATTGCCGAACTGATTTCCCTTGGCAGAATCTTTTTAAATGACTTAAATTCTTACTTTGGTTGTGTTTGAATCTGGCAGTAGATAAATCATGAAAATTTAGAATTGACTCTTACAGGTAAATGATTAACGATTTTGAATATGGATATCAATTATTCCTAAGAGCTCAACCCTCGCTCGAATTTCAATTAATGTCCCTTAAAAGTATTTTCATTATTTATCTCATTTCAACTTACAATTCCATTTACGTCAGCATTAAATTAATGCTCAATAGCAAACAGTACTGGTACTTTCACTTTTCTACCCACATGGGTCCTACCAAAACTACTTCTTAAATATCCTGTAAAATGTTTCCTCCATGCCACATGTATCAAAATCATTAAAATTTTGGATTGAATGGACGATAAGTAGTATTTCATAATTTCCTTCCTTTTTCTTTAAGAGGAGTTCATAATTTCCATTCATTTCAAAGGATAGAACTTTCAAATCTCAGTTTCAAAATCGATTGAATATTCATCACGTTGGCAAAAATTAAATTCCCAAGGTCATTTTCAAATGTGCTTAGGAATCTGTTCAGCGTTCGAAAGCGTTACCATAGCGAATAATCTAGAATGAAATTCGATTAGTATGACTCGCGATCAAAATTAAATTATTTTCCTTAACATTCCCGGGATTGCGATTCCCTTTACCTTCAATACCTACGAGTCAGCTCCAATTTGAAAATGTATCCGAGTGTATGCTTCAATCTACTTCAGTCTACTGCTTCTGACTGCAATTACTCAAATTGTAGATTATTCTGAACATTGTAAAAATATATATTAAAATTTTTACTTTCAAATAAAAGACTATTATTTAACAAAAGATATGTAATTCGATAAATTGATCAAGATCATTGCCAGTATCCTTGAAGTAACAGTAGTATTATATTATATAATATAATACTACTGTTTACTACTACCTTATAGTAACAAAAGATATGTAGTTCATTGTTCGTATTTGAATAATATAGCATGTTCAAATTATGGATTCATGTTATTTGAATACTTTGCGCATTTTAAAGTAAGGTCGAAGATTTGGGATGAATTCAATTACTATGAGATTATAAATCAAAATATAGTAAGACCTGAAACTTGACAATAAATTAAGGGCAAAATACCATGTATCGGATTGGAATGTGGTATGCCATTACTTAAATTCAGATTGCAATGAAATGGCCAAGAGGAAAACGGAGTAAATGATGAATAGATCAAATGGACAATATAAAATCTAGTAAATTTCTAAACATTATTTTCATATTAGTTTCCAATCTAACTCAATCTTCTCCAAAATTTACATCTAATTAGGTTATCTCACATTCAGCATGAATGATTTTGGTGATATTTTAAGCGTAGAATGTGAAACAACTAGTAGCGCCGTAAAATTATAGCATTTTGATATTCTACACAAGTATTAAGTTGCTATCAATCACGAAAATGTTAAATACGGGACTAAGGGAATGGGACAGAGATAAACTTTTTTCTGTCCTCTTCTAACTTCTAGAAAAACTGCCATTTTCGATTATTTTTCGCAAGACTATAGCTTTCAGCTTTCTCATATACCCAGCCATTTCTCTACAGCAGCTGCGGGTAGTCTTACTTTATAATGTTAAATGTTATATATAAAATTTTGTTTGCGGAAGTCTCTAATGAAGATTGGAATTCTTGCAGTTAATTTCTCAAGTTATAAATCTTTGCTCCGATTCGAGGAATAAATCAAAATCTTGAGAGGAATTGAGAGTGATTGTCAAACGGCTAAGGGTGTCCTTAAGCTTTCAAAGTAACGGACATCCGGAAAACGTAATCTGCACGCACTCGTATCCTTCGTACTTCACAGTTTCATGAACGAAGGTTAAACAAAAGCTCAGTTCCTTATTCTTTTGCTCTTGATAGTTTCACGTAAACACGATGTAACAATGGCGGGCATTCCCAGAGGACTTATTTGAAGTTGATGCTGTCTACTATATTTCCCCATCAGATCGGTTGGGACATGTATCTCGCTCGTAAATCAAGCGTCATGATTTAATAATTATTTCCCTTTCTTCCGGAAATATATATCCGTTTATTTACTGCAAGCATTAGATATTTTGATAGCGAGCCTGTTACCACTAATACGCTGGATTTCCTCACATATAAAATGTAAATCAGGAGATTCTACTAACTTTGGAAATTAAACTAGCAAAAGCAGCATTTTATTTTTATAATTTGATCAAATTAAAAATAAAAAAAATATTTATTTCACGTTATGGTATTTCATGTTCGTAATCTTTCGCTTACTGAGCAAATACAAAGCACTGAGTAAATATTTACTGCTCTGTGATTTTCCGACCTCACCTTTTGCCTCTCCGTCCTACTGATTGAATCAGATTCACTGATAAAGAAAAATAATTAAACAATCTGAATTAAGGATCAGTAACACTTCAGCTTCTATACGATTGATTTATTAGTGATTCTATGACTTTACACCAAGTCAAAATGAAATAATTCTGCAAAATTTATTCGGAAGAAGCATTCTGATCACGTCTATCTCATGCTTCAGGTTTTCTAAACAACTCAAACCTAAAATTTATGAATATCTCTAAAAATTCCATTGGTAGAATTTTTGGTGATACGAAAATAAAAATTTTAATAATCGAATAATGAGCAAGCAATCTAGTGCAAGTAAAAGTAGATAATGTCCTAAGAGACAAATTTCCCGAGATTCAAAAGTCAATGTTCATTATTTTGTTGACAATTAGGAAAAATGTTTTGATTTCTATCATTCTAGATTTTTGTCAATTCGGCCCTGCATAGTATCTATAAATGTCTACAGAATAGAAGCTGCCACTGATGGTTGAGTTAAATGCGGTTTAGAAGAACTCCAAAAACCTTCAACTCTAAGATTATGCCCTATTCACATTTGGCTATTAATGATAGCTCCCTCAGGGACCAGAGGAGAATGTATGTGAATGCTCTGGTCCCTGAGGAAGCTATCAATGGTGGCGAAATGCGCACAGGACAGAATGTTAGCGTTGAAGGTTTTTGGAATTCTTCTAAACTGCAAATACAATTCTGCCTCGAACTGACATGATATTTGATATAATAATGTTTTCTTTTAATGTCGAAAGATCTCTGTTTTCCGTCCGATACGTTTCCTTTTCCGGCACAGAGGTCTGTGAAAGGTGTCGAACTGCTTTATTAACATGAATTGATTGAAAAAGGATAAGCGTAACAAGGCGATATATGAATAAGTTTACCACTCGGTCGAGTGGACGAAGAAACAAGTAAAACGCTTTCGCGGAGTTTTAGCTATTTAGAAGATAAATCTCGTCGGCAGCTCTCCACTCCCCCTCCGTGGGACCACCGCGCCTCCCGCGGATTAGCATGTAATGTACTTTCCCCTATTGAAAAACGATAGCAAAACACTTTGACATTTTGCTGGAATAGATCCTAAGGCCTTTCTGCCACCATCGCCTCACTTTCGGAAATATTTCATAAAAATTCTTTCCTCTCTTTTCTCTGCCGTTAAATTAACCCGCTTTTCTCGCTAGAAATATGCTGAGATGAGTGCTCGACGTTTTCCTTAACTGAAAACGCGTGTGCCACTGGGTGACTTTTTTTCTCTCTTCGAGACGCAGTTGCACGATTCGCAGTGGCGAGGCGAGGCGCGCGTGATTATACGGTCTCCATACACGCCTATCGATCAGGTCAACGATATCTCACTTTGTGAAAAAATTCACTGCTCCACTTTCCTACCTATGCTTGCAATTTCCGTGCTCAAGCCAGCTGTTTATTCCAAAATATTGGAGGTAAAATAAAAGACGCGACAAATAAACCTTGCATTCGAATTATACTCTGAGAAACGGCACCTGATGTTGAAATTCTCCTTCCGAGGGATATAAAACAATCAGATTTCAATTAGAGGCAAAAAGCAGTATTTAGATAGAAGTAAAGACTTATTTTTTAACTCAATAAATTCAACATATAACACTGCGGAATACAGAGTAATTATACTTTGACCTAAGGAATGCACGAAAGTGAATAATTAATATCACTGGCACTCGAACTCAGATCTTCACACTTCTGGTCGGATAAACAAATGAGATCACTCGCCAAACTGCCTTACTTCATTTTTATTGGAATAGAGCTAGAATATTTTTCACTGGTTGCACTCCCAAACGTGCAAAGTTTAGTAATTTTATCGTTTTGTACATTTCCTTGCTTACCAATAAACTCTTCCAAAGGGATATAAAAATAGAGCTTTCCTTGGTCTCAACGATTATTTGTAGCCATAGCTCGAGATGGAATCTCAAGAATCGAATCTATCATTTCTATTTCGATTATAACAAATATATATCGTGAAAATTATCAAATTCTTGCTCTCCATCTGATGTAAGGTCAGGAATGGTTACTTTTGGTGAATAATTTAAACCTTTATATACAAATTAATAACATTAGGTACTTTAATATTTTTATTCCTAAGAAAATCGGTAAAGCATTATATTCTTATATATCTTTAGATTATATTACTCTGTGACGCATGAATATTACATCCATCGGCATCTACCCTCTGTTACTGTTCGGGTAGTTCACGTTCCCGGTCACTGAATTTTCCTTCGACATTGGCTCCATTCATCCTTCTTCGAGATAAGAAAACCTTCTTCCGCCTGCTCTATGGCCTTTCCAGTTTACGCCCGCCTTTAGAATTGTATATCGGTTTCATTTACGAGTTCTCGGCGAACCGTTTCCTCAAACACTGAATATTTCCAACTGCAGTCTTACTGGTTCATTTATCTTTTCAGAGCAATCTACCTTTCCCTTCCTTGCTGTAATTTTGCAGAATAATCCGAGCATTGCCCCACTGAAAAATCGTTTTCAAATCTTCAGAGTAGGCTGCTTTTTATTCATCTAGATTTACCCAAAGTCCTTTTGCCCCGTGGTTCACTACAGCCAACTGCCATTTCGATAAAAATGCTACTTGCGAAACATACTTACCAAAAAATAATGATGGAAGGTTTTCCGAATTATTCCGACCAAATTAAATTTGCTAAAATTCCTAAAAGTCTACCATGCTCCTCTGAATTTGAGCTAAATTTCAATTTCCTTCCCGATTATTAAAAAAGTATAAACTGTATATGCCTTGAAATTAGGGTGATTTTGTTTTCGAGCTATGAATAGAGAACGATAATTCAGATCATATTTTTTCCCACTTATGACTTCATTTTATAAAGTAATATCAATTCTCAATGCGTGCAACGTCCGTAAAATAAACATTTCAATTGTATAGCTCATTTTACTATGCAACTATTAAATTTCTTGGATGTCTTCCATCACATGGACTCATCCAACGTTTTTTTCGTGGTCAATAAGTACAACAGGTGGTAAGTGAGCGTATTAAACTAAAAGAAGGATTTAATTATTACTTTTGAATGGCTTTAACATGACTACGACAGTTCATTATGTGATCATACGCCTTTCAGTAACTTGTTACTTAAAACTATCGCCTCGGCATAGAATACTCTGGGGTATTTACGAAAATTAACTCTTTAAATTTGATACCAGTAGAACGGAAACTCTTCTGTCGACTTCAAAAGAAAATTCAGTTGCTACCGAACAATACGAATGGCTATTACTCTGGAGAACCCCTTCCCAATCTCCCAACCTCGCCCCCTTCTTGAGCTCCTACTGCACGCACACCACACCCCACTGTCCGCCCCATACCTTTCTCCCTTAATTTTTTCTCGATCTCACTGCCCTTACGCTCATCGACAAAACAGCTCATGGGTAAATGTAGCCTGCATTGCCTTTCACATTCCGATCTCTCGGAGGGGAAGGCTTGGGAGTGCCTGGCGCGGTGACTGCTGATCTTTGTATGGGATGAGGTGGAGAAAAATCGGTAGTGTGGGATAGGCGGTGAGCCTCTATTTGCTGCCTGCCTTTGGAGGCCACTAGAGAGTTGTAGGACTTGAGGGCACGCCTCAGGCCTTCCTTTATTCTTTCCGCGATTCCGAGTGACAGTCGGGCGTTGAAGTCTCCAACGTCGGCATCGTCCAAGTGGGCGGGATCGAGCGCTCTTGCAGCCGCCGGCCCTCGTCTGCCAACATGCTTATGAGCCTCCGAGAGGAAAGCCCTTGTTATGTCATATATTATGCCGTAGGGAGAACTTCTTTCCTTTGCTCACTTTTCACGGTCAGATAAGATATATTCTTGTGAATAGCGCGGATTCCAAAAAGGTTTCGGTAGTGTCCACTTTTCTCGTATTTCTCCATCATTCGCAATATCCATTACTATTCTCACGCAAGACAAAGTGAATTTTTGATTTACTCAGAAGATCTTCTGAAAAAGAAATTTCATTTTGTAGAACAGCAATAAATACGGGGCTCCAAATAGCTTAAGCATTGAGCGGTTCGTCCGTCCGCCCATATAAAACATGTCGGGTTCGATTCCAACTGGGATCCCATTTCATTAAGATTTTGATTATAGACTTAGATTCATACCCCTTAAGTCGCCAGTGGCGTATAGCAGGGGGTATATCAACACTTAAGACCTCTTAAGGTCGGAAGTGACCAGAGGAAGCCAACAGTATCGTCGTCACCCGAAATTACTGCCTAAAACATCCGTTTTCATTCTCTATAAAATATATTCCTTCAAAAATGCCTTCCTGAATTTAGGGATACATACAAATAATACAATAAATATTACTTAATCCATCCGAAAGTAAGATTGAGGAACATGAAACGATTAAATAGATGCCCGTATCTCACATTTATACTCATATTAGAGAACACTCTTCTTATTCAAAAAGTATGCCAAAGATACTATAAACTCACGAGCAAGGTCTTGAGATTCTTGTGAAAGTTTTCTTTTAAATAGGAAGTTAATCAGGTTTCTTTTATGGTACGGAATACCATATTAAACGAGTTTTTCGAAACGAGAAATGAATGATTTTTTCTTATTTATAACATTCGCTGCGCACATCTGTCAACTATTCCAAACTACTTTTTGCTCGATTTCAAGTTATATCATAGAATTAGACACATCAATGAGTGGGACTCCATAAAAAAAATTCTGAACCTATATTCAGCGAACTTGTAGTTTATATGATTAAGATATTCTTTATTAGTAATTTTATTTTAATTGCGGGAAAAAAATCGTTTAGTCCGTGAAGTTTCATTGCTACTCAGCCATTTGGTTCGTCATCAGCTGCGATCATCTAACAAATCTATATTTGTGTGTATTTATATAAATAAATTAATTTTATCTGATTTTATTAGAATATAAGAGTTTCATGGGAGTTTTAAAATGGTTCATATCAGAGTGCCTTTCTTAGGTAATAAATTGATATTCAGAATTTAACTGCGCCTATGGTGATCCTCTTTTCAATCCCATTTAATCCGTAACGAAAATTCTTATCCATAGTGGTAATGGTAAGAATTACATGATCATCGGCGTTAGAATAAGAAAATATTCTTCAAGAAGGTTAACCATTTCCTTCGTGCTATTCAGCCAACCGATAAGGCAAGAGAGATCGGCCTTGCAAGGTAAAAAGATTTTTTTCACGACCAAACTCAGTAGATCACAAACCATATCAAGATTTCGACCTTCAATTCCTCTAAAACGTCATTAGCTCTGATTGGAGGGGCCAAACCCGAGGACAAGAATAAAATTGCTCTACCTAAGGCTAAATCTGCTTTACTTTTCCACCTTAGCTAAACGAAGTATGAAAATGAAAGCGATTTATACAATTATCAGAAAAATATGGTAAATTATCAGATGAACCATTAACAAATATTTTTAGGCATACGTCACACTCGGAGAATACTTACCTATTGGTCCTTTAAGGCGTTTAAGGCTTTCCTTATGACGAGTTGAAAAAAATTATATCCAATAAGAAAAATTATGGAAGTGCCTGTGTAACTTCCAATTTTGGGAATCTTTCATAGATTCGAAAACCGGGGCCCAATTCAAAATGACCTTTGACATGCATATTCTAAAAATGGTAATTGAATCTTTTTAGGTAATCAGTTCTTCGCAGAATTAATAGCATCTTTTATTGTCCAATATGGACTGAGGATGTTTTTAAGCAGAACACTTAACTTAGGTACTATATCTAAAGAACTATTCTTCTCAGGTACGTTCAAAATTACCGCAATCGTGTTTAAATATCTGTGAAATTCAGAGTATCTTTATCCAGATGTGCCCTTACATGTGTTTTACATGTATTTATTTGTGCCCTCGAAAGTTAAGCAATAATGTATTTCACATCTTCATATTGAAGAATATATTTTCTGCGATTGCTAGATATAATTTAAATTAGACATTCGGAATATCTACGGCCGTTTAAAAGCAAAGATACTTACATACTTCATTTGCTCCTCTTGTTTAATTTGGAAAAATATATTTTCTTCGGCGACGGTTTTGGATCACTTAGCTATCGATAATTTTAAAATATTATCCTTCCAAAACCTTTCTGTGCTGTTCATACGTTTCCTTAATATCAGATTTTCTTCCAGAAATGCTCTCTGTATTTTTTTGGGTTTCGCCGCAATGAATCGATTAGGCGACAACAATTTCCTCCAGAAATTTTTTTCTTGCGAAAGTTGCTTTCAGTCTTCAATGGAGATTTGAATTTATACCTGGCATAAAATCGATCCGCATGCGTAAAATTTAGAAATATATTTCTCTTCATTTTGCGACGCTCATCAGCGTGTCCGTTTTAACGATACTTAGCAAATCTTAGCTCACATCTCGAAAATGTTTTCCCTTAATTTTACCGAAGTTTCGAAGTAAGAAAGGGCTCTGTTTCACGACGATTAAGAAAATACTAGGTTTTCACTCCGGTCCCACGATAGAAATAATTTTAGGAGAATGCGACAGCTTGTGCAATGGTGAGGAATCTCGAAGGTTTCTTCAACAACATAAGAGTGCGTGAGCGTGCACGGAAGATAGGTTCAGGTGATGATGGAAAATTGCCTGTGTTCAGATGACTCTGATGCATTTCCACGCTTTCTCACGCTTGGATGAAAGCAAAGGGGTTTCCTTTGGCTATTTCTTTCAGAGAGGTCTCTCAACTATTATTGCAGATGGTGAAAACGTCCTTGTCAATCCGACAAGGTTCAAGGTTCTTTAACTGAATTTCCTTCGAGCCATTTACTGTTTGTTTCGATGCCGTGAGGCTTTACTTTTAATTTATCTAAAGTGATAATAAAACAATAATTTAAATCTGTTTCAATTTCTGTTATGAAAACATCTTTTGCTATTTTTAGCAGATAATTCTTGTTTCGTAATGAAATATGTTATTGTCGTATTGTTTGTTGTAGTTATGATTCCATCGTATGTGCATCAACTGTTATCATATCTACTGACGACGAAAATCCTTACCTTGAATTCTAAAATTTAATTATTCTATTCACTGATATAATGATAAAAATATTTCAATGAAAATATATCGAAATTGTTCTTCATTCATAAAATTCAAAATCGAAATGATTTTAATTAATAGTCTCCACCTTTAATAGGGTTGTTATTAAGTGGTTGTCATTGATATTCCACATTTTCATAATAATATCCTTATCAAGGCTCCTGGAAGGTATGGAAAAGTGCTAAGATTCTCAAACAATTTATTCCTCTGAAATATCAAATTTACTGTAAGGAAAATGTCTTGGCTTTCTTATATTAAAATTTATTTTAACTCAACGGATATTTATCTTAAATACTAAAAAAGTTACTTCCTATAAGCATATTTCTAATAACGCATCATCTCAAGTTGAAATGTATAACTTCCTGCTTCTAACAGGTATAATTGATAAGTAATTTAATTTACTTTACTTTATAAGAAGATTGATACTTCATTGGCTAGGCCAGGCCGAATTGGGCCTCACTTCCACCTTACATCGTATGTTGTTATAATATGTACATAGACCAATTAAACACAAAAAGAAAGGATACAGTGTGGAGAAAATATATTTTCAATTAAGGTTTACAGAGAAAACCCCATGTTGCGGGGAAACACTCGTAAAGAAGGGGAGCGAAAAACCCCCGCAAAAATACATTAGAATAAAATTGATAGCAATATCCAATGCACGTGTTTACATTTCAAATATAGAAAAATTAAAAAAAAACGAAGACAAGAAAATTAAAAATATATATCGAGAAAACACTAAAGGTATTTGTTTGACGTAATAAACGAGACATTACAGTCAAAATTTAATTGAACATCTTAAAATTGAAAAAAATACCGTTACTTCAATAAGTTACAAAAGCACTTTAAAATAACAATAGCATAAATAGTGGGGGATGCTGATGAAATTCAACATATTTGTGTCGTTGAACTTTCTGGTATATCGTGACATACGTTCTCCGTTAGATGGACAATAGAGCTATTCTGAAAAGGTAGAAAGAGAGAGTAGTTTGGTCGATACAGTAGATGAATAACTGACAAGTCACATATGCTTAATATGGAATGATTCATGTCCCGTACAAAATATCACTTTTCAAAATCATCGTTGTCGTACCCACATACTCCTGGATCTGATTCTCTACAAAAATGGATAAAGAAGTTTTCCTCCCAGATTTATTTATTTATTAATAGTAAAATGTTGCAATTTGGTCGGTGGCCCAGGTGGCAACGGTCAAGTGGGACCAAATCGATGTGGTTTGGTGACTTACGTAATGGCTCCAGTCCCTTTAAGTGGTCTCCAACCGGGGAACAAACTTCCATTCTAATCAGACCAGAAACATCATACTCACCTCCTTATCTCTGCCGCCCACAGCAAGTCCATTTCAAACATTTAATTGGCCATACGCGTCCCGACAGACACTCGTGATAAATGCGAACGTAACTGCACGAATACATCTCACGAAATTTTTTTTGCCTATGCCTATAGAGACAGCGTCGATTAAAGCCGCTTGGTTGCCTAGCGGTTCAACGGAACAATTAGAAAAAAATATCAGATCTGGGCCGATTGAGGCGCCGCCTATAAGTTGGCGCAGTAGGTAGGCAAGTACCTACATCCAAGCAGTGTGACCCGAATTGAAAATCGAGTATTGGTGGCCGTAGCCGTTGGGTTGGCGGTGGCGAAGGGATAAGGCGTCTCGAAAGTTATCTAGAACGGTAGCAACGGGTTCGGGAATCGCTTGGAAATCGAACTAGAGAATGAAACAACTCGGTCACTTTCTCACCAGTATGAATTACTCTGACGGATAGGTTATATTCGTTGCGGTCGTCCGTTAGGGATTTACTCTTGAGCAGGAAAGTGAATTGTGCTCTCAGCGAATCCTTCATCGCGTGTAAAAAGTAAGCGTCACGAGAGTTTGGGGAACGTAAAAATGGATTTTTCGTTGGCTACGGGCTTGGGAAACCGCAGGAGCCGCTGCCTTCGAAGAGCTTTCACGCGAGATTAGACCGAAATCCAAACATACATACGCAGGAACTTAATGTTGAAACTTAGAGGTGGATAACTGAAATCATCAATGGGAAAGGAACTTAGTTTAAATTAATACCTTAAGGAGAAACTAAATTCAGCTACAAGATACTCAAAAGAGATATATCTGGAGAGAGGCCTTTCATCACCAACACAATTACAGCCATTCTTTATCATCGCGTAATAGTGAATCCGTATCTAACACTCCATTGTTTCTACTGTCACTTGTTGATTATGATATATCGGCCATTACTGATGATTTTGATATGTGTTATGGACTAAATAATCATTTCTTCAGTGACATCAATTACTCTTAAAAAATTAAAACCAATTTAAGTTTATTTCTTACCATTCCTTTACGTTAATATTTGATGTTTTGAAAACTGAGTTTCAATATGACAGTCAATATAATTTTCATGTATAATTGATTACCTTTTATGATAGAGAATATTGCATCTCATATGATTAAGTAAATAACTTGAATATCATCATATAGAAATAAACAGTGCGCTTGAGCCGTCAAGAATCTATCAGTAAACAAAAGTCTCTGTTTTGTACGCTCACAGTTTTTCATCTGTTTTGCTTTTACGACCATAAGGACCGAAGAAAGACAATTAGAATTTTTTCTGATTCCTTTCTAGGGCTGAATGAAGTTTCATAATATAACTACGTACAATAATACGAGAAAATGATTTCTTGGGTAGACGAACATCGATACATTATTGGAACACATAAAACATGAATAAATCATGGATAATCTTTAGTTCACTTAAGAGATACATTACATATCACTTTCAGTTGTAATATTATGAGGGATTTCGAGTAATCATTATATGAATCATTATAGGCTCATTTAATTCATAGTATATCATCTTAACTGCTTGCCGGTAAAAATACCTGGGTTATCAATAAAATGGTAATCAATGTTTTGAATCGAACACCAAGCTTTCTCTATATTAAGGAAACATGGAAACATCTTCTTTTCTAATAAAATCTCTGATTTTTTATGGAAAATGAAAGGATTTTTCACATTATAATATTTTATAGAAAATAATATTAACTATTGCGAACTGCCTTTTTATAGAATTATGTAAAATTCTTCTGCTTCGTAAGATATTCACGGTGAAGATTTTGAGCGAAGAAATGCAAGTGTACCTCTCATCCCGTGCCAGGAAGCTGAAGTGTTATTCATTGATATTTAGAAATGGTTTAGTGGATTTTTTATGAGACCGAAAATGGGTTGCTGCAGATTACTTATTTTAATAAATNCAACCAATGGTTTCGAACTTTCAGTTCATCTTCAGGCTTAGGAATGTAAGCCTGAAGATATACTGAAAGTTCGAAACCATTGGTTGCTAACCAAAATATATTTGTGGAAAATTACAAGTTGTGGTTATTATTTCATTTGTAATGGAATTCCACCAAATCTCGCTAGAGAATATTCAGGACTAATATATTTATTCTTGTCTGTATTTTCCTCGTTGAGAATCAGCAAAGGGCACATCAGCTAGTATTGCATGCACTTTAATTACTTGAACTATTAGATATTTCGGAAAGTCCGTATTTTATTTCTTCGGGTGACAAAGAGCGAAAAAGACAAAGAAACACCGAAATATAGCCTTGACATTATCAAAGCTAAACAGAAGGGAAAATTTGTGTTGATTCGAATCCTCGTTCATCACAGCCGTTGAATCGACTGGCATCGCGCATGGTTCATAACGAGAATCCTTTTGTTTGTTGATCAAACTGAAAATCAAAAATGGAAGCTCATTAGCTGTGGCCATGATTACACACTTTGGAACTCATCCGCTGACTCTCTCATGGGATTTCGTTTTCCTTGTAATGTTGTCACATGTAATTGCAGGTACTGGAATTATTGTTTATCTATCGGTAAATTTATATTGCTAAATAATTGCTTTATTTCTTCTAACGCAATCTCACATCTCTTTCGAGCGATATTTTTTTAAATCAATTAATAGAATGAATGCTTTTTGTACTATTTATCTTGTTATCTACATATGTTTGCCGGTTTGTTTGGATGTACTGATTTACTTTTTAGATCTGAGCCAATTTTAGTCAATTTCTTTGTTATTAGAGTAATATTATTATAATGTAATATCTCCAGAAGTTAGAAGGAAGAGAGGATACTTTGACCTGACCTCGCGGTAAGAGTAAATGATTATGATAAAAAGTCGAAGAATTGAAATTATTTAAAGGTATAAAAATTTTCTTCGTAAATTCCTCCAAGGCTTGTTCTAGAACAAGCTTGTTATTTCTTTCTTTAATCACGTATTCCCACTGAAAACTCGAGGTCATATTTTACCGATAAAAACTCTGACCCAATGCTACAAACGAAGAGAAAGTAGAAACACAAGAGTGAAATTAGTGGAGAATATTAAACCCCCGTACACTGCGTATTTAAAGCAAGTGTAGAGAAAACGGGCGGTATTGGTGCAAGAACGGAGAAGCCGAAGCAATGTCACCAGTTTCCAAAATGGACTGCAGCGGGTGTCCGAGAAGAGAAGACCGTGGGTGTGCCGGAAACAGTCCTCGTGAAAGGGAATAACCGATTGGGAAAAGTCGTCGTCTCAGCGGAGAACCGCGTATGCCGGAATGCATTTGCTAGGAGTCGGGTTTTTCCATTGAGCTCGAACCCAGTCCCGGGGACGAAATATGGCACGCATATTTCTCCATCCAATAACCCGATAAATGAGATCTCCCGTTCGCTGCAGTGACTGGCATGCTTGTGAATAAATCCCTGGGCTCGGTTCCTGGGTTTTTTTTCGGGGAATAAAGTGAAACTGTGTCCACCCTAATCGTGAGAGCAACTTGCTGAGTTACTTAAATTGGCTTAATTCATTCTGATCTAATGGTTTAGTTTTATCATTTCAATGATTTACTTTCCTATCGGGACTTGATCAATGATTGACTTTATTGTAGTTGCACGTATTTTGCAACTAAAAGAGGGGGACGAATTTAGAAAAGGCTTCTAGATTTTTTTTTAATTTTGGCTAATACCTTAGAGATTAACTATATGTTTTAAGTGACAATCATTCCAGTGCTTAGAGAAAACTTCGAATATCCACACTTCTTTATTTCGTATCATTATCTCTCATCAGTCTTCCATAACAAGCGAAAAACATTAGCGGGACGAATATTGGGTACTTAACCTTATTGTATTATATTTCTTGGTATTCATTACTTCATAAGATTTTGCTGGGTCGTTTCTTATATCTAAGTGTACCTCAACTCGTAAACATGAGGGATAGAGACAATCTATAACTTCTTAATATTAGTAATAATAATTAATAACCATAATTAATAACAACTTTTCTTTCGTCAGCATATCGCTAACAGCTCTGATGCAGCTGAACTGCTGCAATTTAGCTTAATTTACAGTTCCTTTTCAGAATCTAAATATTCAGCTGCATTTTATTTTATATGAAGTATTTTGCAGCATGTATGAAAAAGATCTTTTTTTGCTATTCGACTACTGAAGATGATAGCTTCAGTATTGAAAGCGCATTGGTCGATTCTTAGAAGGTCGGTATCTCCGTATTTTCTGTTATTTCCAGACACTGTTCTCGGACCTTCCACATTCGACCATAGGAGCGTTGTTAAACATCTGATCAACTAACCATCGCGTTACTCTCTTAACGTTAAATCATCGACTTCCTATAAAAACTACAGCTGTGTGACAATTTTCACTTCATTACTAAAAATTAGACATAATTACAGTTCTATCACTCTTTCAAAGGTGATTAGTTATACCGATCTCTCTTGCTGACAAATCTATTTGTTCAATATTATAAAATTTCTTTCTTTAATCACGTTTACAAATTTTAGTTCAGTTGCTTTGCATACAATAAATAAAAAATCTTATTTTATTTTAATAATCACTTATCAGAATCTGCCTGGGATTTAAATATTGTTCTGCTAATTAATATATAATTCAATCCTATTATTTTAATTGGGTAACAATTTAATCAATTTAATTTTTATTAAATTATTAATATTTCATCACTTATGTTCTCTTGCGATATTTGGTGGAATTCCAATTTATCGATAAAGAAATAAATATACTATATTCACTAAGAAATATATATACCATCTTTACTTAAGCTATTCCACAGTTTATATTTGGTGGAATAGTGCAAGATATTACCATTTATTTCTACATAGATGCAAAATGAAAGTGATCGCATTGAATCTTTTCTGCGCAACTTAGACTAAATTAATGATTTACCAAGTGCAATGAGATGGCGAGAATTTAGCATTTTATCTGCAATTCCTCTTATTATAATGCTAATTACCTTCTGAAATACTGATGAAAATGGTGTTAGATATTAATTGATACTAATTCTGGAGAGGTAATCTATGAGAGATACCGGACAAGGTCGCGCAAAATTGAAGGTGATATTAAAGTAGCGCCATTTAACAAGGATCAACTCATTAGACAAGTGGGATACATTTACCTTGTTTCTGTATTACGCAAGTCGATAGGCATTAACTGTAGAGGAGAAAGGCGCCAATGGCTATTGAGGAAGTAAGCATTGCTTTAACCGCTCAGGGATAAGCTATGAAACATAATTGCTAAGAATTAAGGATTGATGGAGTTTCAGCAGTGGTCATGCGACCGTTAACTTCCCGTTAGACGATAATTTACGCGAAGCAATTTTATTTCCGTCCCTCCTTTAATGAAAATCTCCCACCAGATTGCCACAAGCGAACATTTTGCGTAGGATGATAATTTGATGAAGATGTGTATATAATTATGAATCACACCAGGAAGAAATTCGAAGAATTTCGAAAACAGTTTTCCTGAACTAAATTCTGCCTAAATTAATTCTGTTTAAGAGAAATATTACACTTTCTCATACCACTTGAAGATTGCATTTATCTCCAAAGAATAATAATCCATAATATGTGCTTCTTTTATTTAACGCTTAAGGGAAAGAAATCAAGATTGCATGATAGAGTATCCTCGAAAGACATACTGAAATATGAAGTGGTTAGTTAGACTATTTCACCTCCGTCCAGGTTACATTATTAATCCGGTTGATTTACTAATCCCCAATCTTATCATCAACGGAAGGTTGCGCGTGCAAAAGTAACCATCTAATAACGAGAACTCAAACGTAGAATAATAATGTAAACATAAAAGAAAGTTACTGTGATGTACATACAAAGAGATTTTGCGAAATTTCAGCGAGAACGGCTGTTCTGGCCTCTTTTATCTGATAGTATTAGGTATAACAACCAGGTAGCTTATAATTAGGTTCGGCGTTTTCACAACCCCTGCCAAACGCCATATGGAGGATTTCGGGGTACTAATGTAAATGTAAATAAAAAAGAGAAAAAGTTCACCTGTTATTTCCTTTCTATTAATATAAGATCAGTAAGCTGAGGAACCTACAAAATGTATATACTCGTATATATAAATGTAATATATATAATCAACGTATAAATAAATAAAGTCAAACTTAATATATACATTATATATCTCTTTTATACTGTGGAATTGTACAAGTTTGTCAATTTTATTGTGATTTTAACAATAAATTTACGTTAATATGTTATTATTTTATGCCAAGCATAAATATGTTAATATTTTATTAAAAGTTTGTTTGATTGGATAAATGCTATCTGAGTAATGATATTTCAAAGTGAACCCTCCAACACGAAGCGGCAAAAAAATGGGCTTTTTCTTCCTTCAGCATGTGATAAAATGCCAACCAGATGCGAACAAAGTTTTTGCATTACATGGTTAATTGTAGGATGAAATTTGGTAAAATTTGGCCTAACTTGTTTCTCTTTGGGATCGCTAATTTAGATTCAATTGTTCTCCTAACTCGAGAATTTATACTGAAGAATACGACACTTGATGCATATTAGGACAGTTTTTTTCCCATTGATCTTGGGTTTTGTTGAACTAAGTTTGTCGGATTTTTTATGCAATGAAAGTAAATTGTTTGAATTACTGTTTCGGGAGATTTGCAAGATATTACTCCACAAGCGATGCAGAACACAGCAGGAAGGTCATAAGTTGGGAAATTCGGAAAATACTCTTCACTGTCAAGTTTTCATTGTCAAATTCAGTTTATTCGAAACTGAATCTGAGGAATGTAAACTACAAAGAAAAAAATGAACCAAGAATTAAAGAAATCGCCACAGGAAAAATAAAATATTATATTGGGGAGACGAAAACATGGAAATGAGCACTGGAACGTGTGTATAAACGGAATTGTACTACGCTAGGCGAAGAGAATCAAGAATTTGCATAGATCAACGATTTGTAATCAACGTAAGTTTGATTTTAAATAATTTCTAGTTTCCCGCTGCACTCCTTAGAAGATTTATCTGCTCTGAGAATAAAATTATGATGGAACTTCTGATACAAACCCGGGAACAACTGTGTACCTTGGAAGTGCTGTCTCCCTAAAAACTGCTTGAATTTCACCGTAAGAACCGTAAGAACTCTTGAATACCATTCACTTTGTCGACTGCTCTTTAATGGCTTCCGCTGACTCATCCATATGTCGAAAGACATGGTTATTTTCTGTGTAAACAGACCGAAAACTAACCAAAAAGTGTTTTGATCGTAAAGGAGGGCGAGGTGTAACGACAAAGAGGATCGGTGAATGTAACCCTAATGGTATATTCATTTCTTTCAAGGCCATGTAAAAGCAAGTGCAGGTCCCCGCCCGCGGCAACTGTGCCTCCGACATCGATAGTGAAAGGAATTTTTTATAAAACAGAGCTCTTTATCGCCTCGTCACGAAAGCGCCTCTTTCTATCCAACGACATTGGATTGATGTTGACTTCCTTTTCTTCATTCACACTTCTTTATTCATATTGTCCAAAGTCAAATGGATCTCCGATATCCTGTTCACATATAGCCTTAGCAGAAAGATTTATTTTTCAGGGTCCTTTTGCCGGGTTAACCAAAATGGTTAAAGTTATAGAAAAGTTACTTTTATAAACAGTATGATAAAATGGTAAACCTCCTCAATTTTAATTACCTGTGTGTCTTTTTAATAAACAATAACAACTTTAAATAGCCACTCTAGCTAAATATTCTTTTAAGTTTTTCATATCACGATGTAAATGGGTTTAATATTGATTCCCGCTGCACTCCTTAGAAGATTTATCTGCTCTGAGAATAAAATTATGATGGAACTTCTGATACAAACCCGGGAACAACTGTGTACCTTGGAAGTGCTGTCTCCCTAAAAACTGCTTGAATTTCACCGTAAGAACCGTAAGAACTCTTGTTTAATATTTTATATTGCCCGATTAATCAATATTGAGAGTGTTAAAATGACGCTCCTGAAACAATAATTGTAATTATATCTGAATTATGACTCCCCTCCTTGTAATAAGCAATACTTCTTCTCAAAACTTCTTCATAAAATTTTGCTACTTTGTTTACGCACTTCTCTACACTAGTCTATTTACACACGTAAGGCCCAGGTTTCGAAAGAAAACTACATCGCCAGGTCCTGAAATGAGCTAATAGCGTATTCTCCTAGCAATGGCGTCGTCGTGCTATTTACTTAGCAGTGGGTACATGGATATTCTATATTATCTTTCGAAAATGTACTTTACTTCATTACCTTAGTAATTTAATTTGGATAAACAGTTTCTCATTACGGGGTTCAGGGATTAAATATGTATAGGAATTATCAAACACTTGAATGCAAATCGAAGAGGTTTTTTGGCAATAGTTTTTTGGACGTAATATTACTTCAAAGACAAATTTTAATTGAATCGATTTAATTTAATTTAACTACCCAGTGCACGGGACACAACGTGGCATACTCACTATGCTGCAGTACTAATGCCTCTCACAAAACAGGGCAAAACAGCAAAATTTGGAAGAAGATTGAACGAATTAGCTCTAACGCAAAGCCCTTAAAAGGAATTACTTTTATTCCAAGTGTGTGCCAGTTATTCTGTCAATTAGCAGGAAGACGTTATGTTTAGAAATACAAATATTAGAAGTCGGCCGTAGTCTTAGCCAAATAATATTTTCCGTCTGACAATGAAGATAAATTATTTTCTATAACTCCATGATTTTGTAGTGGTATTTTAACAAGCGCTTTGACAGCTGAGGACATTTTATACGTGTGGGCCCCCACCGAGAATCGATCCCGGACCGCTTTCGCCGAAGGTGTGCGCGTTACCAGCTTGGCAATCCGAGAGCCCCTCCGTTATTTTATTTAATACTTTCCTATGGTGATCTACTGACATATTATGGTGGGCTGGGTTTTATAGGTTAATAAAATCCACTAGAGGGTTGCGTTAGGTGTATCAATGTTGGAAGGAAAACGGTGCGGTAGATCACATTCTGGAAGAGTATCAGATAAATTTAAACTTCCCTAAAATATTGCCTAGTCGAATGAATGCAGATTGGTATGGACTTGCGAGTCCTCGGTTGGAGTGTTTGCATTTTCAACCAAATACAAACCCTCCAGTGGCACCACATGCATTGGACCTGGTACTTCCGGTCGGAAACCAATCAAGTGTCCCGGAAACTCAATGCCACAAAATCCTGGCGCCGTCGAGTGTTTGATGTGAGAGGTGCCTACGTTCCGTCTTTCCTTAATTGACCTTGCATCACGGCTGACCACGCCTCCACACGCTCTCATCTCTATCTCTCCTCGGACGTTCACTTTTCTCAACAATCCTCACATTTCACGCGGGAGCTTCATTATAGCCAGTCACCAAAATGGATGCATGGCGTTATTACAATGAATTAACTATCCCGATGCATCTAAATCTGATCAATAACCAATAGGTTTCCATTATTTCGAAAAGCAATTAACTGCCGCGGCAACTAACTGGCTCTTCCCCAACGAAGGAAGATTTCCAATTCTGATACGACGGAGGTAGTTCCCGAAGATGCTGAGAGTGGTTAATACTCTAGAAAGAAGTCTGTCTTCAGCTAAATTTTACATTTTTCCGTGATTATTGCAGCTACACTGTACCATATAAGGTATGCCTAAAATCACTTATGAAAACCAAATCCGAATACTGCCAAAAATTTCCTTGAATATAAAGTTGATTTGCGAAATTCTGGCGGAAACTGAAGATCGTTCGCAAAGATATAACAATATGGTTATATAAATCTCATATTTCTAATAGAAACTTTTTATGAGATCGGTTTCATGAAAACATACTGTTTCATAAATTAATTAAAGTAACGTTTAATTTCGTTGTAGATGAATAAATTGTTAAACAACTCGGAAGCTGTGAAAATTTTCAATTTCATAAAAGATCCTACCAACATCTTCCTTCTATAGCCTTCAATTATTTGCTATGGAATAGTTTAAAATCGTACATATTCCACAAATACATCAATGCAACTAAAACGGAAGCTTAAGTATGCTGCTCATACGATTTTTCCACCAAATGTCTTTAAGAACACTTAAGACTACATATGTGGAATCCGCTGTTATAATACGTAATTTAAGTGTTTGCTGTTGTACTGCTTTTCTCTAACGAAACTGTATTCTGAAAGAAGACAGTGAGAAATGACGATGGCAATATTTTCCATTAAGGGAGATTTTGTTAGTATCCAGTTTCAACGAGTTTTTATTCGTTGTAAATTAACTTCTTTCTTGTCCTGTTTACAGAGTTCGTTATCTTAATACCGTAATCTTTTAACTTATGAGTTGTCAAATGGACGAAGAACTCCTCCTTTCTCAAAGTCTCGAGTGAAATCAATCGTTACAATGTTAAAGAATTAAAAACAAAAGGGAGAAAAGTAAAATCTGATGCATGTAAATGTGTGGTAAGCGAATAAAATTTAATGGAGGAATACGAAACAATTAAGACCATTAAGGCTAGGTCGGTAGGCTGGATCGAAATTTAAAACTAAGGAAAACTTTTTCATTTTTCCCTGTCCTGTTCCCACTATCAAAACACAATTGTCAAACTGTGTAGGTTGAAATCAAATGAAATTTCAAAATCTTAAAATACCTTAATCTTAAATTTATTATGTAATAAAACATTAATTAATCAGTTAATCGTAACACAAATGCGTTCTGCATGTAATCCTCAAATAGAAATACAACGTGAATTGATTAATCGCCTCTCAAGGACGTTACATCATAATACCAGGACATTTGTAAATCACTACACTTTGAAATCAGGTTGTCCCGATATTATTCGTTGAATTTTACATGCTCCAAGTCCGATAACGTAAATTTTGACGAGCCTTATACTCTGAATTCTACTGCCCTATCTACTTCCTTCTTCAGGAGAAAGCAGACATTTTTAACAAGAATGATATACGAAAAGTATGCCACTTTCTGATGTTATTTTCATCGTAAATTCCCGCGAAGAAGCAATCTTTAGCTTAGACTTTTATGGCTTTCTGATAGATTTACTCATCGTTACGCATTCAGATACCGGTAATTCGGATCCGACTTTCCGACCATAACCTTTACTGAAGTTAATCATTCTCTCCTTAAACGTATGTTTAGAATCCTCTAGTTCCTGCCTCTCTCAGCGCCTAAGCTATGATCTTATCGATTTTATGGCTCGTAATTTGGACAAAACCTGTAATTCAATTTCCCGCTTCCGAAAATAAGAGTCAAATATACCCTGAAATGGCTTTCGGTAATATTCTTGTTTCCTTGCCAAGAATAGTCCAAGAGGGAATTTATCGTATTCCGGAATTTTCCGAATCGACTAATTGACAGGGATATTGTGGCAGTGTGTTGAAATGAAATCATTTCTCATTTTAATGATTTTGGATTTCTTTTTAACTGAAGACAACTGGAAGAAAATAAAGATTTATATATTATAAGGTCGATAGAAAGAATGGAGGCGGAAAGAAAGACCCAGATAAAAGCAGATTTTGAAATCTAGGCTATCGTTAAGATTGCTTTTCAATCGATACTCGATTGAAATGTGGTCATTCGAACTATGTGACAAAAACAGAACAGAATTATCATTTCTGATAATCGATTATCAATCAGAAATGTGATGCATTATTCTGAAATTCATGTTTCATTAATTCTCCTGGAAATTGTAGAACCAACATTTTTGTTGCATCCTTCGGTTTTCATAATGCTCTTCAGAGGTGATTCTACACCAAGTTTTCCAGAAGTAAAATTGAAATAGCCTTGAAACTTTCATTATTTTTAAGGGTATCAATTGCGTAGTAGAATAAAAAATAATAATTAACGATATTACGAATTTTGGGTTTTTCTTGAAAGCCAAAGGTTTCCAAGGAAACCCCAAAATGAAGACTGGTGCGGTAAGGACTGAGGAAAGGAAAGAGAAACATCGGGCACGAATGAGAGAGATTTGGAAGAAAAGGAAAGAAGGGGTGAAATCTTCCAATGAAACGTAGTCCATGGCTGCTTATACGATTTAATACCCGTAACAATAATTAACGAATATACTAGAAGGATATGGGATTGAAAGTATTGAAAGACATATTTTTGGAATGTTATTAGAAATAGTAACAATAAACGCTAATGTACGTACGACCAATAAATATGAACACGAATCAAAGAGAACTTTATTACAATTAATACCAAATAAATTTAATGATAAAGAAATACCGCTCCCTTCTGTGGATGTTGTACCATAGGTCATTTTGCACGTGTGTGCTCCAACCAGGAATCGAACCATGGACCGCTTCCGCCAAAGGCGAGCGTGTTACCACTTGGCTATCTGGGGGTCATCACGTGGTTTAATCTGCATCATTCTTAAGTTTGTACGACTGAATTCCTCATTATAAATAAGGGTTGATAGAATGCGAACGTGCATACAATGAAATGGTTGATTAAAATAGACATTTAGGCCTAACTTCTCCAAAAATGTATATCGTATATGAAATTGTAATCAAATGAAAACTGCTCGTCAATCAAATGAAAACTGAACTCTAACATACGTTAGAGTCTAACGTATGCAGGAAACAGAAGCACAAGCTTCCCTAGGCACAAGACAGCGTAGTTAATGCTACGTCCCGAGAAACGCACAAGTGTAATTGGTCTAGAAGGCATTTATAGACAGGTCTTAACTGTTCCTCAGTAGACATTCTATATCACATAAGTCACTGTGACCTAGTGATCACAGCAGACGTATCGACCGAGATGAATGAGGAAATGGAAATTAAGAACAATATAAATAGAATTCCTCAGAGATCAAAGTAAATAGATGAAGTCTTACAGAGATAACATACCGTGCGAAATAAATGAACGACAGTTAAAGAACAGAGAAAATATATAGAACGTGATATACGAGAATATGAAATGTTTTGAAATTTTGACCAAATAAGATCTCGAATTGTTCTGCCTCACGCCGTTAGGCGATTTGCGGGAACCCAATGTAGTTGAAATAGAATTATAGGAATAGTGGTAAAACGACGATGAAGCTGAACATGTCCGCTGATGTGAACTCAAGGGGATGTAAGACGAAATGTAAAATAACGCTTAACTCAATACACTCTCGCTGTAATATTGAAATTGTCGATGGATAGAGAAGACTTTAAAAATGTCTTTCAATATAATAAAGTGGTTACACAAAAACATCAAAAAGTGTACAGATCGTGGATTCCTAATAAAACGACCTTCCTCTGATGATTACTAAGAGTAGGAGTCGCGTCCCTGAGCGACTACTAAAGAAGAGTGTCCGAAGAAGTAGCATCGCTCAAGCCATCGGCAGTAACCTTTCCTCCAATAGGAAGGCGTTCACCCTGTCTAAGCTGCATCCACTCACGCACGCGAAACCATCTTATAATTTTCAAATTATACCCTTTGACTGCAGATTTCTTTGGGTCCAACTCCGACGCCCTATCCGTCCGCGCTGAGGGTTGAAAAGTGAAAGGTGCCGGGGAATATAAGCCAATGCGGGGGGGTTGCGGTAGATGCAAGTTGTCGGGAAGATTGTATTAAGTAACCACGGTAAGGCTGTTATATAGGATGGCCATAAGGAGAGTGCAATGGGGAGGGGGGGATAGCAGAGGGGAGGAAACCCACAGAGAGACGGGAAGAGGAGGGAAAGTCAGGAAGTCGATGGACGAGGAGCAATCTCGAGCCTCCGAAAGGAGGTGTGGGTCCTTTCCGACCCATCGGCGTAAATGGAAGTCCTTTACTACGAGATGAGGGACAGTTCCTTCGTAAATGAATGGGATGTTCTTTTTGTTCCTCTCGACGCCCGAAACCAGTTTTCATCCCTGAGAAAATGACGTCTCGGCGGGGAAAAGGGTTGAAGTCATTCTTTCGTCTGGGGGCAGTGCAAACGAAGCCAAGACTGGAATGCGGTGATATCCCGTTTCGAAACGATTTCGAACGCTTTTGGCTTGTTTCGCAAGGATTTTTTCATTCGTTCGAATGTTTTTTCGTTCAAAAAGGTACCTTCTGTTACGTTTGCATCTACGCAATCTGTTGTTACCGTTGCCACAAAACCTCTGTTTAGATGATGTATTTTATCATGTCTTTCCGGAAAAATGAAAGGAGTATCGAATTTTATAACTTCAAACTGCTTGTTTTGCTGTCTTTATATTTAGAATTGTGAGTTGACCGTATTTTACATGAGTGAATCTCGTCTTCATAAAATCTGTGTGTGACATAAAAGGATAAACTACAATTTATAACGTGGGATTTCATTTATGTTCGTCAAAAATAAAAATAACGAATTTTGGCTGTTCTTCATTGAGATTTCAAATATTGTCATTGTTTAGGCACTTAATCTGGCATTCCTAAAATCTGATATGGGAAAGTTGCTACTCAAGTGAATCTTTTGATGGTGATCCAAGTTTCAAGTCCAAAACCAACAAAAAAATTATCAATAAATATAGATGAACCTTTTCGGAATATGTCACATCACCTTAAGTATTGCATAACCTAAAATGAATTTATATAATCGGTGAATGAAAATTGAATTCTCAGCCATTCTAATTTGAAAGTATGAGAACATAAAATTATTTTCTAGATATACGTATCTTGGAAAAAGAGTAAGTAAAAGGCTTTTTCGATACTGCATTATAATACATAAACTACCAATTCTGAAACCATTAAATCATAAAGTCACTCTAGTGAGTAGAACAATGCCTCTCCACACGTTTTACTAGTTATTTAGCAACGGCTTTTCATAGTCTCACCTATTAATTTTATTCTAATCAATTCTGAATATTATC
Organism: Ladona fulva; assembly: GCA_000376725.2. Classification (NCBI taxonomy): domain Eukaryota; kingdom Metazoa; phylum Arthropoda; class Insecta; order Odonata; family Libellulidae; genus Ladona; species Ladona fulva. The sequence goes on along the minus strand of KZ309146.1, from coordinate 10,866 downwards.
TGGAACTACTCTAAGGAACAAAGAGAATTTTTAAATTTGGCATGTCACTGAAAACAGTTCTGAAAAATAAAACAAAATTGTTAAAGTTTTGAAGAAAACTTATCTAATTTGCTACAATGTGATGGTATCAAAAAGCAGAGCTGAGATGGAGAAAATTTATTTACTTAATAAGGCTATCTTATAACCAGTATGAAGAATGAACAAGAAAGGAGCTTGATTAAGTATTGTAGTGGAATAAGATTCTCTATTTTAGAGGGTTTGAGACAAGTCCGCTAGATGGCAAGCTAGGAAGAAGCTATGTGTGGGTAGAGTACAATTACAACAATTATACTGTGAGTCCCGTTTCTACAGAGTAATCTCATTTATATCTTGTGAGTGAATTAAAGTGTTTATGTGCAGTTTACATTTGTGTCTTCCTTCATTATAACTCTTCAAATCCTGATATAGAAAGCATAGATAAATACAGTGCACCCATAAAAGTAATAGAATTTCAGCCTGTAGTGATTAATACATAACCCTTAAGTGTTATAAAGGATCCTTTATTTTGTATAAATAAGGGATCTTGAGCTGTTGCAGGTGGAGCGTAAAAGAAAAAAGTATAAACCAAACACAATGTATAACAGACTGAACACTGAACAGATAAGAAAAATTATATGATAAATGCTGTCAGCCAGTCCAAATTTAGTTTCTATGATAGTTAATCTTTTAAATTTGATTGAAAAACAAAATCATATGTTATGTAGATGACTTTCTGTAGAATTCAGTCTGTCACTAAAAATGTAGTTATTTTTAATTCAAATGAAGAAATCTATTTCACTGAAACAACCACCAAGATCCTTTAATCATGCAACTACTGAAAGAAATTCTTGCTGGAACCTTTATTCAGATATTCTAAGCATTTTTAGGAGCAATTTGAGCACTAAATCCATCTAAATAACCAATTCAGAAGAAATGAATGATGTACAATAAACATAAAAGAAGCATAACTGGTAACTTGAATTAAATAAATTTATAAAAGATTTCTAAAATTCTGAAAGCTGATATTTAGAATATGAGAATATCTTAAGTAATACAACTGATAATTATAGACTATTGCTGCAAACCTACTTCCATATCATCTGCTTCATTATGCAGCAGAAGGGAGGTTTCCTTTTCTGTGATCTATTATTGAATTTTAGTAAGGCCATATCAGGTGAAAGTACCATGTATCATCACAGAAACAAAAGGGTTAACACATGTGTAGGTCTTAGTTGCCACCATTTTAATATTAGAGGGCTGAGTCCCGTGTATGCCATTGACAATATCTGTTAATAATATCAGCTCATCATAATCATGGGATAAGTAGTCGAGGTGTTCTTCACTTGCTTTCCTCAACAGTGTTTGTAATGTGACACCATCACTTGTGATGTCCACCCCACTCAGGTACATATGCCTTTGCAGCCATCTGGCCCCTAACTATTAACCATTCTAGCATGGGTAACTCAACCAGGAACAAAGTTTCTGCCAGTTTAGCTCTCTAGGTCATAAGAACGTGCAAGTAAGTGCAAGAGAAATATGGTTCCTTATCTTAAGGCTCTAAAATACACAGTATTACTATGTAAAGGTCGAGATAGAAAATATTATAAGTAAGAAATATTTTGGAAATTTAATGATTTGTCATACCAAAAAGTTCTGGTCGCCTTAAAGGAAACCAATCTTGTATCCTAATCCTAACTTTTAATAACATGGTACTATCTCTCTAACAGAAATGTATCATATGATGTTTTAAAAGTATTTATTTTTGGCAAATCATTAAAATAGGTTTACTAAAACATTTTACATTTCTAATTATATTTTCAGCTTAAAATTGTAAACTTCCTGTTTTTGTCAATTTGTGATGTCACCTTAAATTTATTGATTATTTTACTTCATTGAATTATCGAAGAAAAATATAATTTCAATTTGATGAGGCTTTTTCTAGTATTGTCATTCATATAATTTGCAGCAAAAGACTTGCAAAGGATTCTTTCAGCTCATGTAAGCTACAACTACATACCAACTGAAAAGTACTATAACTTCTTTAGGAGAGTGGGAATATGTAATTTTGCTGCACTGACTAAGAAAATTACAGATACCAAAACAATCAAATTTTCAAATGGTAACTTGATACCAAAAATATTTTAGGTAAACATTTTACAGAAAATGATTTCAGTAATGGTAATGCATGTAATAAATTATGCAAAGAAACTATGTATCATTGTGTATATAGTCTAAACATAATCATGAAAATTTCTTACAGGGCTTTTGTATAGCCAAGTGGGCAACACGTTTTATTTCGGTGAAAGTGGTCACGGGTTTGATTCCCAGTGGGAGCCTATGTGCAAAATGACCATAGCTGTCAAAGCACTTTTAATAATATTACTATTACTACTACTACGAATTTCTTACAGAAACATTTTAATGAGAAAGTATGAGATAATTGATAATTTTTGTAAACAACATACTTTTCTTGACATTTGATCATGAACTCCTTCATCCTGTATTTGTTGCAATTTATATGCCTCCTATGTCTTTGGCTTCATGCAAAATTATCCACATTTCAAAAGTCATAATCATCCCAAGCTTTAAAACAATATATATATGTAATTATTATAACTGTTTATTACTAATTGACCTTGTTTTTGTATGTTAATCAAAATCCAGTGCATGAACCATCTAGGATGGAAACTAAATATAATAATAAAAGCCCTTTATCTTTGATAAAATGTACCCTTTTGGTAGAGCTGATGTTGATAGTTTCTGCATTTCTCCTTTTTTGGTTGATGGAGCTCCATTTTTTATTATTCATAGTTAAATGTGTTATCATGGTCCTTATTGACTTTTTCATTGTCATGTAGCAGTCTTGGCCGCATCATGAAAGGTGTCTCTAAACCATGGGCACTTTGAGATCCTTTAACTGGAATAAATACTCCAGGAAAGATTTCAAGTAGAGGATCTAATGTAAATACACTCACAACAGCCAAATTAGGGAGAATATTACCGCCATAACAATATAATTATATTGTTATGGCGGTTTAAGTTTAAAACCAGGAACTTGATAAATAACTTAAGTTATTTATCAAGTTCCTGGTTTTAAGGGAATTGAAATGTTAGTTTGCAGGTTACAGTGACTACTCCAAAATCATCTCTGCTATCATGTACTGTTCTAATACAACAGTGTCCCTATTTATCCTTGAAGTTATTAATTCACATAAATGTAATCTTATTTCAGATGTATAAGCTTGTAAAACAAAACAACATGTATATATATATG
>KZ309145.1:186869-197869 GCA_000376725.2 Ladona fulva | reverse complement strand
CAACAACGAGAGTGATATTTGAGTGAGAGGGAATCTTTATGACTCTTCTAAATTAGCACCGATGGTTTATGGATTTTAAGGTTTGTTTGCCAGTTCAGCGTATATCTTAATTATTCAGTTAATATCTTTTCTGTTTGGGGGAATTTTCAATTACAAAAGATTTCAGCAGAATTTTATGATTATACAGTTAAAATTGATCTTCAATGGAAATTACGTGCGTACAGATTAGCTTGAATTCTAAATGTGCTCTTGAGAAAATTTTTATCTCGATAAAATGTGGATACCTCTATACTCAACGGGATTAAATTTTGAACGTCAAGCAATAAGAAAAAGGAAGATAAATGTGAAAGTTCCACAAACTGGCATATTGGGGTTCAGTTATCAAACTTTCACGATGACAAACTCATTACATAAGAGCGAAGCGGTAGGGTTAGATCAGCAACGAAGATGAGAATTTTCCAAGTTTCGAAGAAAAAAGTGACAACTTGGGCGAACACCAAATCCTTACCTCACAAAGAGTATGAGGAAGCGAGGAAGCCGTAAATAAAAAAAGAGGTAGTGATGTAACGCTTCTGCTTTAAGATCACGTTTGATATCCATGCACGTCAATGTACAAGGTAAACGGCCCACACGCGATATTCTCACGAAAATTCTGCGCGCGAGAGCAATGTGGATGGGATAATGTGGCAAGTAAGGATGGAAGAAAATTAATGGACGGTATATGAATGGAAAGAAAAGAATTGGGCTGAGAATAAGCTGTAATAGGTAGGTACATATGACCGACACCCACATGACCGACACGCCCGTGACCGACATCCCATTTGGACGACACCGTTTGATCGACAAGTTATTGAAAATTGACTGCTAAAGCTCACTTAAGTGTTTGTTTAAAGCACGCTTCATATGATGATTTTCATGTATTAATTTTGAAAATTGTTCGACTTTAATAACATGATTTCAATGTAAAGAAAACAAAAATTGAAGAAGAGAATGCGGAATTTATCATCTTACGAAATATTCTTCTATTCAGCAAAAACAGATCGCTTTTAGTAATATTTTTCATAACTTTAAGCACGCGAAAGAGACTTTTCGGCGAAACGATGCGATCGTGAAATGTTGTCGGTCAAGTGTACTGTCGGGAACCCGAGTGTCGGTCTATTGAATCAGATGCAAAGGGAATTATGGAAGAAATTCCATCGAGTGGGAAACGAATATTATATCAAGAGATTGGATTAAATAAAAATATTTATTAGCTAAAAAATCTCAAATTATATCATATGGAAGAAATTGAATATGAATTTAAGTCCCGCTAGAAATTTTAAGCAAAAACGTAGGAGGAAAAAGGTAAATAAACAAAGGTAAGGAATTAAATGGAGAAAATGTGAATGCAAATTCAGAAAAGAAAGAAGAAGCATAAGAAGAGAAAATGAATAAAATATGAGAGATAAAAGAAGAATAAGCCAGATGAAAGGTGGAGGAGCGAATGCAGGAAATATAGGAAGGAGAAACCTTTTGAGAGGGTTTGCGGAATTGGATGGAAATCCAAGAACGGAGCGATTTCCTGCTCTCGTCACGTTGGGACAAGTCCCCACACATCACCCAGATACGGAAAGAGGCGACAACCAGCCCAGATGAAAAGAAAAGATCTCCTTTTTCCGGTCGGAAAGACTCCATTTACATACCTCAGCTGCGAATCGGTCCAAACGTGCCAATGGAACAGAAATCAGAAGTTTTCAGAGTTACAAATGCAGGATTAGGATAAGACTACAATCACATTTCTTTCGTTATTGTAAACTAGTAAGCACCCCCATCAAGCTTAACGAACATAATCTATTTTTAAAATATACATGTTTTCGTATACATCCAGTCCAAATATTCAATAAACTCCTTATAATTCCGTTGTATTCTTAAAGAATAATAAATAAGCTCGAATTTAGTAATCGCCTTGGTAGTCAAGGGCATGAATTGTTTATTAGTACAAATTTTGCAATTGTTTTTCTTTTACCATAATTCTCGAAATTTTTTATCTATATCAACATACTATCAATAGATTCTGGCAAGACTTTGTGGTAGGAAGCCATAGCGAACTGAGAAAATGAAAATGAAAATAGACACGGGGGAAAATAGGTACGGGTAAATGTCTATTTTCATTATCTCAGTTCGCTATATCAACATTTCACGACTGAAGTAAGAATCGGTAATCAGTTTCCTTTGACATACAATTCATCTGATCACGGTAAATGTAATCTCTTACAGCGGCAAATGTGTCTAGGAAGATTTCTGTCGCTAATTATGTTTCATTTAACCTGTACCATTATTTTATTGATGTGCTCAACATATACAAAATCACAGCTTGCGGAAAACTGCTCCATTTTCGCAATGCAAAGTGAATGTTCCGACATACTTTTATTCAAATACAGCCAGTTATCAATATTAAATAATAAAAGACAACGTATACCATGAATGTGCGTGAAATATACTTACGTGAGCGTAAAAACAAAAGGAAGAAAAATGTCAATTTCACAACTATAAATCTCACCTCGTTGTGCGTATGAAGAATAACTGCTGTGAATAAAAATGATTTTTATGTAATAATCTTATTATTGCATGTTTCCGTGACAATGACGCATTTATAACAACAATATTAACGTTCTAATCTTATCTGATTATTTAATTTATCCTTATCTGAAAGCAGGTTACTGTATCCAATCAATGAAGACTGAATATATCCTAAGGAATTCATTTCCTAGAAGCCTCGTATGTGGGACAGATACTTGGGGTTGGTGTAATTATCTTTCCCGGGTGCCCAAAGATAAGGGCATAAAACCACGTCTCCAGACCTCTTCAAAAATATATATCGCACATCTTGAGTTATTTATTCCCCCTTTCGTATGGGTATCTTCCAATCAAATCTGTACCTTTCGTATTGTGGTTTTCTTGAAGAATCTCTCCGGAACAAAATATCCATATTTTATTTTTTTTCAAGAGAATAGTCTCGTATGGTAAAGTATCTAAAATAGGGATAGGAAAGCTTTTATAGGAAGATAAGAAGCACAATCATGCCGATAATGAAACCGGCCGCAGCTGAAAGGTTTTTTTAAGAAATACTACGATAAAAAAGCAAGTTCGAAAATGCTCCCAGACGCATGGTGGGAATCCTTGAAAGAAAGGAGATTAGAAGCTAGGCTGCGATTGTTAGATAAATTCAGAGGAAATACATTTTCGGAAGGCGTAATTGGTATAATGCGACCCCCTGCTACTTTGGCCGATCCAATAATGAGCGTAAAATAAGAGAAATAGATATGCGAGGACAAGTCGTTTTAGGGACTCATTCTTTCTGCGAACGATACGCGACAACAATAAGCAATAGCAGAACGATAGCAATACGCTGAAGAGAGCTCTAACGGTTCGTGTTTACACCCCCTGCCACTCAACGAAAGATGGCTTACAGAGTATTTCTGTAGTCTATTTATAACAGTACTTGCTGGTCTTAAATTAAAAAAAAACTGAACTTAAGGCCAAGGAATAAATTTCAATTTTATAAATAAGATGTTGCTGTTTCAATTAAAGTTATTAGCAATTGCAGCTGGATGTTTATCGCTCAAGCTCCTTATAAACTACAACTTGCAGCTGCAACTGAAAAATGTAATAAACTTAATCTTTCTGACAAGAGCTATCGTAATTCCTGACGCCTTCCATTCTAAAAATAGACTCATGAATAATCAGAAAATGCTGAGTTGAAGAGACAAATACATCGAGAATGTCAGAGTTCATCGAAGAAATCGTAATGAATACATTAGAAATCCATTTACCCGAAACGTCATTCCAAAGGAACTGAAGCTATCTGAAGCTCCCTTATCTACCCGACAACTTCGGAGAGAGAAACGGCAAATATAATCTCGTTTCATTTGCTTATATCTCTTCTTTTAAACGTGTTTTCTCGTGTGGAAGACAAGTAATTTCTTTGAGCGCGAATACAACCCAAATAATATTATAACTATTTAACGCCAGGAAGAGAAAAATGTTCACGGAGTGGATAAAGCGTTGAATATGTAAGATCGTTAGTAAAATATTCTTTCCGCAAAGGAATTGAGTTAAAGAACAAGTCAGAATAAAACTTTTAAGTTTTATTTTAAGAATTTTTATTGTTATTATTTTATAAAAGGAAAACGTTCAACCAAACTTTAACAACTTCAAAAGTAGTTTAAAATCTAAAAGGGCTATTTTTTTGTATTCTATAACTCACTTATGACACAAATTAATACCAAATATGACACTTGTTTTCTGAAAATTATGGAAAGACGAGAGAAGAATTTTAAACATTCTGGTGTTTCCGGCTTCCCAACAGTGTTTATCCCTAGATAAACAATATCGTCAACAGTATCGAATAATTACTATCACGAATTCTTATTACGCTAAGAAATTCTTGGAACTGAAATCGGACAACTTCGAATTGGCCGCATTTTGATAAAGATTAAAAGAAATTTGGTTAGCCATTAATGTACGATGGCAGAACTCCGAAAAACATTAAAAAGTGAATGACTGAAAGAGTGAATGAGTTAATTAATGAATACTGGAATTTACATTGGATTTGATACACTTTTCATGTTTTTTGGAAGGTTTTGTTCTCGTTCATTGTCGCCACACCACTAGTGGTCCGTATTTGGATGTAGATTTTAATCAAACCATTATCACCATATATTAACCACCATCATCCGAACCATTCCCTCAAATCTCAGATAATGATTAAAGTTTTAGATCGTAGATTTCCTGCACATTCTCGTAGTACAAACAACTTATACAGCGTCGTTTGCAAAACAAGATATTAAAAAACAGAATGTTTAGAAAAAGATTTCTAGGTTTTAAAAAGAAATGCGCAGACTGCAATCTTGGAAAGATAAATTTCAAAGAATGCCCGCGCAGTAGCTTTATCTGGCCTATCAAATACTTTACCTTCCGCTCTACACGATAACTGTTGCGATAGGAATGCTCCTTTCATAAGAGAGTAGTGAACTTCACCAAGAGTCAAGGGAAAACATAACTTAAGATACGCTTTGCGATTCGAGAAAAAAAGAAAATCAGAGAGCGAAAAACTCACCAACTCGGAACTCAGAAGCAACGAACTAGAGAACACAGCACTCACCTGGAATAAACAAAAATACACGTTAAAATAGCTCTTGGTATAAATCAGAGAAACATTGGTAATGCTATAAATCAGAGAAACTAATATTAGCTACAATATTTAATACAAGGCAGGTTGTCACCTACTAGTAGCATTATTTAAAGTGGTTAGACAGCTAAGGTCATATATTTGGCCGGTAGGAATAAAAAATCACTGTAAAATTCCACAGTATATTTCCTCAATACGACCGGTTTCAACTGATACATAGTCATCAACAGGAGGTATTAGTTGAAACCAATCGTATTGAGGAAATACATTGTGGAATTTTTACACAATGTTCTTTATTCCTACCAGATGGAATTCCACATAGTGATGGCTTCTACCTATGATTATGTCATATATTTGGCCACCATAGATGTGGTTAGAATTTAGGGTTAGATGTAAGAAGAGACTTACTAGTCTCAATCTCGCCATAAAATAAAGTCGATTTATTATTATTATTATTATAGAGAATCGAACCCGGGACCGCCTTCATCAATGGCGAACGTAATACCCACTTGGCTATCCGGGATCCCTTTGTCGCTTTCTGTATTGGCTACGAAATGCTCTATAAAATATGAACAAATACATTCAATCTTAACAAAACTTAACAAATATTTGCTTCTCAAGTATGTACTCTCTAAAATTACAGCGTCATAGTATTATCACTATACGATTAATAGAGGACAATCCCTTATGACAACATAAATTAAACAACTTTATTTTCTATAATAGGTTACAGCGGAGCTTATCGTTAAAATTCCCACTACTACTACGTCAGAGTTCTACATTGTTTTTAACACAAGTTTAATTTATTATTATTAATGTTTTTCTTAGCTCTGGGGGGGCTGCTCATAGGAGCCGGAAGATAGGTACGTTTTTGCTCTCAAAAATTAAAGATGATTAAATAGTTTGTCTTTAAAAGTTCTTAATGAAGTAGAGTTTTTAATCCTATCTGGTAAAGAGTTTCTAAAAATTTGGAGGCTGTTATTAAGAAAGAGTTAACAAAAGTGATGGTATTACGATGAATAGAGTAAGTGAGGATATTAAGGCCGGATCAAGTGTTAAATGAATAAATTAAATCTTTACAAGTAAAGAGACCCAAGATATATTGTGGCTGCGAATTCCTAAATAATAAATAAAGTACGAACCAAGCACCTATTTCCTTCTCACGTCTGGTTTAAACCACATTAGTTCCCGGCAAATAGAAGATATATGATCTTCTCTTCGAAGATTGAAATTAAACCTAATGTAACTATTTAAAAGTCGAAGTAACTTCCACTTCGTTGCCAAAGGTTAAATCCCTGTACACAAGGGAACAATAGTCAAACAATTTATGCTTGCAATGTCCTAAAGATTTACAAAAATGGAAGAAATGAAGCAAAAGTGTAAAAAATGAGTTAGAATACTTGTGGAATTATGAAATTTAACGATTAAAATACTCATAGTATAAAGAGATGAACGGAAAACGATACTTTGAGGTCTCTATATAGTCCAAATAAAGACGATGTTTATTTTTCTTTGGTTTCGTCTCCCGAAATATACAAAAAAGTAATCTTCAATTTACATAACGATTTAAATATTCGTCAATCCTTTTAAAGATGCACTTTTACTGAAATATTAATTCGAAATATAAAATGAAAACAGTCCTGGGCCGGATTAACTTTCCATTTGAATGGAGAAGACTCGTTTTTCAGCGAAAACAGCTTGGAAAATAACATGTCCCAATGCCCATCCAGTAATCGCTAAAAAATCACAAACCATTTCAGTCAAAATTTAAAAGATGAATAAAAGAACCCTTTCGACATGGATGCATCATTAAACGGTCATTACACACGCTTGTGTCACAAAAGGCTTTTTGTCGTTATGGAACTGAACCATAGCTGAAAAATGTTTTGGGTTCCACATTTTTTAATGCTATAAAACATTGACTCTTTAATTTGCAAAGGCATCTACTTTAAATCTTCGTTTGCTAACTCGTGAATAATTATTGTAACAGTCGCTTCTAATTAGAATAACTGAACACAGGGTTTCCTCCTCACTGACTTGAAATTCAGAGAGAGTAAACAAGTATTTTTAAGAGTGCAGCAAAACAATTTATAAAAGAGTGGTGGCAGAAAAGGTAGAAAAGTATAGGAATAATTTTATTAACTAGCACTGGAATATAAAAGTTACAGAATACCTTATACCTTAATAGTATATTATTGTATATAGCTGTACTGTTATTGTAGCTTAATGTATTGCCAACCATGATGTTATTGTAATTGTGCTAGACTGGGATATTGATCTGTTAGGATAAATTTGCGTGGGATTTGAAGATATAACGAAATTGGTGTAGGAATTGATAGTTTAATTTAATAAAGTTTATTTGGGTGACGTGAAAGAGATTTGTGATGACATTTCCGTTCATTTGCGTGTATAATATTGCATGCTTCGCTCAGATGTATTTAACTTGTTTACCTTGCCTTGGCTAGAGGCCTATGAGCAAGGATTTCAACAACAAAAATAACAATGATGATAAAAAAAAATAACAACAAAAATTATTATTATCACGACGATGATAAACATCAACAGCAATTATAATAATCATAAACAACAATAACCATAATAATAATAATGAGCTCTATAATGCAAGGCAGACTCGGGCGCCATATAGCCCCCTTACATTTTAAATACTGAACAACTTCAACATTAAGACGTACGTTTCAACGGAAACGGGACCCAAATATTTAGGAACATCGTAATGGACTGTTAAGAAGACTATCGAACAAAAGCTGACACGTTATTTCATCTTAGAATATAAAAAGTTACCGACTTTTTATGAACGACTGAATATGGGGAAATTAGCGGTCTCTTAGATTTTGAATTGATAATCAAACAATAATATATACTTACTGAATATCGCAATAATTTCAAGCTGTAATCATTCCATTGACATCCCCTTAAAATCACACATTAATAACGGGATTAGATCACAGAAATCAATCTTTCCAGATAACCTTGGCTAGCAATCTCCCTCGTTGTTAAGGAAACTTATGATATTGAGAGAAACCCACTCTCTGGAGCACAAATCAACCAAGCACGAGCAGAACTTCGAAGCACAAACTTGCAAAGTTGACCACTTTGCCCACTTCAACGTGTTCGAAGATCTCTTTAAACCCGACTGCCGCAGGTTTCGGTCCGTACTGTGACCAGAAAGCACGCGGTATTCGTTATCTGTCGTGCATTTCCCCGGAGGAATCTCCGAAGGACGGGAACCGCAACGTCGCGGTATCCGGAACCATCGCAGCGGCAATGCTGGCTGAATGCTTTAAGATTAGGTCGACCATCATCCTTACAACCTACATACGTAAGAGCAGCCATTTCAGCTTCATTCAGGACAAACCACTACGAATTATACGAGAGAATTCAACCTTTTAAAATATATGGAGGAAGAATACAGAGGAATGAAGCCATGGAAATATTTTCTCAAATTTAATAATATAACTTAATTCCGGAATTAATTTTTCATATAAAAAAGGGAGCTACTTCAGGGGCTGGTATAGATAGGTATTAAATCAGACAATCGGCTTCAGGGAATCGCAATCAAAGGAATGATTTAGATTTTTTTAATATAGAAAAACAATAAAAAGGTGCAAATAATACGACGATCAAGCCTTAAAACTTTCAGTCATATTTGAGAGAAATACGAAGGAACATTCCTAAAAATTATAGCAATCTGAAAAGCCGATGATAACAGAGTGGGGAATACAAGAGAGTACCGCAAAACAGGAAAGAGCAACACCATTTAAAGGACTCATTAATTGAGGAAAACCCCGAAAGAAAATAAAGTTATGCTCCAGTATTGAGAAAGAGCTCTGCTGATAAGGTAAAGATTTTTTTGATGGACTCAAAGCCCATAGGATTGGAATAATTCCATCCCGACTTCATCAAAGCATACTGCATAAGTTACAGAGTTGCTAATTCTTCAATTAGAACTCACATCGTTAGGTATTTCGCGACTGGCTTTTGTTTCCAGTTGCACAACGAGTTGCAGTGAATCATTCTACCAAGAATAGCTCCGTTTGCACTTAACGTGCACAGCCCATTCAGTGATCTCAACACCCATATTCCGAATCGGAAAACAACATCACGGTGTCAAGAGCACTTCTTTTGAAATTATACACAATAGTGGTTTGATTTTTGAAATCTAAAATCAATTCACAGGAACGAATGGAAATACTCTTCCGGGAGTTAAGTTTTTGTTCCTCACTGGGAAGAAGGAAGTTACATCGACGAGAATTTAGAGCAGATACCTACAGGCATATTGCCGCAGCTTTCTGGAAAAAGACGTCGGTAATAATGGACGAAATAATTGATAAGTTAAATTCGAGTGGTTTTGGATTCGCATTTTGTCGTTTACATGTTTTGGAATAAAGTTAAATGTGGATTTAATGGTAGCTTCCAAACAAAGTTTTGGTGGAAACTGAATATTGTAAATTACAAATTAATTATTTTCCAAGGGCAAATGGGTATTAAAAGAAAATTAACCGAACGAGGATTCAAACCCAGATTTTCCACCTCGACGCTATCTCGCAGAAAATTCAGTCATTCCCTTTGCGAATCGTTACAGCAGACGTCCGGCAAGCGAAATTACTATGCCCGTTTCCTGCATCAATTACTTTTCACTCACATGAACAAAATTATAAAATATAACTTTGATAAATATAACCTTGAAAAATATTTGCGCAGCGCAAATTCTAGAGTTAGCATTATGAGAGCCGACATTAGAGTAAATTCCTATGATATGACTAATTTAAGAATGTAGAATTAAACTGGCTGGCATTCATGCTTTGAAAAAATTAACTCATCATACATTCTCCTTCATAATTGGAAAATTTAACGAAATACAAACCTTTATTCAGAACGCATCCTTTCGGAATGCCTCGTTACTTGATTACACGAAATTCAGATAAGCCATATAATTAGTATGGTTTTGAACCTAATTGTTCATGGTTCAGCGAGTCCTTTCTCACTGTTTAGCTAACCTCTTCCTACTAGAAGGGAACGCAAAACTGTTTCCATATCTATTCTGAGCCATCATAGCCAAAGGCTAAATAGAAGGATGTTAATTCAGATTGGATAAGAGAAGCTTCCAGGAGCCACTTTGCACTTCCTGTTACTAGACGGAATAATACCTAAGTGTGCACTTAGGAAAAATAAAAATCGTGCAAGAAAACACGAGAAGAGGGAGTGAAAAACCTACTGAGAGAGGCAAATGAATTAAAAAATAAGAGGGGAAATAGGAAATTAAGAAAGACGAACGTGTCAGCAACATTACAAAAAGAGAACGGACAAAAATGCACAATCGTTATTAATAAATCAGATGAGAACAGAAGTTGAATTTAAATCCCAAGAAGTATAGAGTTGGGTAAGATAAAAAAAGAACAAAAGAAGGAGACAAGAAACAAGGAAATGTAGAATAAGAAAAAATATTGAGGTTATAACAAAAGCAATAATTCATAAGCTAAAATTACGCAATTCACATAAAAATTTACAATTATACCAACGATAACGTCAACTTTTTAATCAAACTGAATAAAATATAAAGAAAATAGCTTAATTAATACATTATTACAGTATAATGAATTAATAACTTAATTATACCAATAATTTACGACACGCACGGAAAATTTCCAAAAATTCATCGGAAAACACAGTGCCGTGAGATTATGGTGGGATTTTAATCAACCTAAATGTCATTATTCTCGTATTTAATCGACATTCAAATTTTGTGCATAAATATTAGAATTGTAATATTTATGAACTTTGAAAATTTGAATTACTGATTGACTGCAAT
>KZ309145.1:125305-172752 GCA_000376725.2 Ladona fulva | reverse complement strand
TATTAAGTAATTCGAAAAGTCCCCTGTTTGTTTAAAGGATATCCGTTTGGTCCTGATTGTCGATCTAAAGTAGGGCTTCAGTATGTTGAAACTTCTAAATTTCATGTTAGGGCTTATTTTCCGGGAAATACGTTATGTGTTTAATAAGATATTAACTTGGTGGAAAAAGGGGTTTCAGCTCGAGTTTGCAAGTGTGACTGCTTCAATGAATGAAATTAAAGCTTAATATGCCAGTCTGATACGTATTGATATCTTTCTGGATAGTGTGAAGTCTCCCATTGTTTCATATATTTTGCTGAGAAATTTTAATTGGTGAGAAAGAGGAACGCCATTCTAGCCAAAAGAAATAGACCGTTCCTCTCTGGACTGAGCCCTTAGGCGTCTGCATGGCGTGCTTACTGTGCGAACCGGCCCTGACCACGCCAACGAAGGGTAAACGATAGTGATAATATCCACTACGTCTTTCGATAGTCCTGGCAGCTAGGGTGAAAAGGTTGCTCGCGTGCATATAAAGGGTAAATTTCTTTATTCCTGCTAATGGTGAAAAGATAAAAGCATTCTCTAGGACCAATCATTCCTTAAAGGAACGAAAGACAGGAGGGAACTGAAGGTGGGAGAAAAGGAAGGCTTGATAACATTGTCATGAATCGGGAAGTGACACAAGTGATTCGGGTCACGCTTCGTGAAGGAGGGAGAAGAGGTAATAGCGGGAGACAGCTTCCAGAGGAGATCAATCAATAACAAGAAGATTCCCCTGATGTAGATTGAATATTATACTCGAAAAGGGGTGCATTGAGAAATTATTCTGGATCAGTTTCTTAATTGCTATCATTAGCTGAAAATACCATAGTACGAATGATACATTTACATCGACTAAGGAAATCTGTGCCCCTTTTTTCGGCTTGTGGCATCGGGAGCATGCACTATAAGTTTCCACCGCTGAATGTCTCCTATTTCCTGTAAATTTTAATTTTCAACTTATATCTACATTATATTAACGCTGGGATAAATTATAGAGGAGACTTTTAAGTATCAATTTCGTCCCAAATAAATAAATTATTTATTTATTTTATTCTCAAATCTTTTATTCTCGTCGCCCATGGAAAATACAAATCATTTAGTTCTATCATATGTCTTCTAATTCTTTGTATTATGCGATTGACTTAAGCAACAGATAGGAAACACGATGGCTATAAAGCTTTTCTATAACATATCATCTATGCATATATTCAGCTTAACCTAAAATTTGATAATTTCCTTTTCCTAAGTATTCGTAACGCTTATCTGTCCTAGCAATTCTCGACGAAAATAAAATAGACCTTAAATCAAAAACAAATCTTAACAACAGATAAGCTTAAACGACTGAAATATTTTCTTTTTCATTCCAACTGGGATTAAACAACTTAAGAGTATAATAATACAGTATTTTCATTTATTCAAATATCATCCGTTTCAAATTAGAAAACAGTTGCAATCAGTATACTACATATATACTACAACCGCAGGTTCCTTCCAGGAAACTAATACCCAAAAAGAAATTTCAAAAAGCATTCTCTCAAGGTATAGCGGAAGTACCTGCTTTCGTATGGGTTCCAATTCCATAGCTTTGCGGGGAGACAAATAAGCTAGCGCTGGGTTTTCTCAGAAAGTAAACATGCAAATAATAACTGAGAGCGATTCTCAGAAACTGCTAGCATTCGCAAAACCGAGCCAGAGGAAGAGTATTCCTGCGAAAATATTTCCCTTCCACCGCAAAACATTCCCAACTACAATAACTGTCCACAGAAAAAGACTCAGTCAACGAAAGTGTTTGAACGAATTTATTCATATGCCATATATATTAATTAACGCATTTAGAAACCATATCTTATGAAAGTACAGAAGTGAACCAAGCAATTACACAAGAACGATGATAATAATAATTATAATAATAACAACAAAAACCAAACAAACGATTCAAATATCAAAAATAAAGAAGAAGAGAAGAATTCTAAACACACGCCATTAGCACACAAAGTAAAGCAGCTTTGGAAACAAGAAACTGTCACAATTGTCCAAATAATCATGCCAGTTACAGGAATGACAACAACATCTTTTCAACCCATCTGGAAAAACCAAATACCAACAAGATCATTCATATCCAAATATGGTCATTCTACGAACAACATCAATACTGAGAAAGTTACAAATGACCATTCCCTAACAGAAAAAAATGATAGGCGCGAATCGAACCCGGGACCTTGGGAGTAGAAACGCTAGCATTCTAACCAGTCTGCCAACGCAAAAGCTGAATATACCAACCAGGATCCTTTCAGCTGAAAATCGTGTTTTAACTTCGACAATTTAAGAGAAACAGAGCTTACAAGAACCCAAATAACAGACTGAATGCTTGGTCGTAAAAACAGAATATATTACCGTATATTCTTGAATCTAAGACACGCCCGAATCAGGCACGCACGCAAATTTCTGAAATCTTGCTGAGAAAAGAATAACACGATTGTACGGCGCACGCTATTCGCCGTGGTACATAGCTTTGAGGAATTTCCGTTCATATCGTTATCAGTACGTGTTTTTGACGAAGGGTTATTTCTTATTTAAGAGTTTGCATCTCTTTCGATAACCATGCAATAAAGGAACGTGCCACAAGAAGCGTGTTCTTTCTTTGTCATAAACTATCGGAAAACCGATGAAGGACAATGTGAGCGTTAATTGCTCAAAACATTATAGGTATTACTAATAACAATAATGATAACAATAACAACAGTAACAATAAAAATAATAATAATGATAATAATATCATTTTAACACTTAGTTTATACAAAAATACATTCCATCAGACTGCCGTCGATCGACAGAACGTTTATAATACAAATATAATTTTTGACACTATATTAGAATAAATCATTTTTTTGACAGCTCAGAGCTCACCATATGTAATATATAAAGTTACAGAAAGTGCTGAAGAAAGAAAAGAAAGAAAACAATAAAATATTACATGGAAAATAAACAAGCGGACAATTACTATAGATGTGAACGAACTACAATGTACGAAGTACTAAAATGAAAATTAGGATAAATGAACCAAAATTATTTGCACTATAAGAAAGCAGACAAAGGTAAAAAGAACAACGTAGAATACAAACAACCATATTTCATAGTCGAAATTAACGTAGTAAATATTCAGTTAAGTATAACAGTTAATAATAATAACAATTATTATTATTATTTATAGCCTCTTCGTTGGAAACAGGAAGATAATCCCAATTACATTCATATTAATATCGTAATTATAATTAATGACGAGGACATACTACCATTCCCTAACAGGGAAATTCCGATTAGCCGGGACTCGAACCCAGGGCCTTGTGGTTGGAACGCTAGCACATACGGTAATCACTCCATCCCCGCGGCCGGTAGAGTGACTTCTCTCTGCTGTATAAACTGCAGGTGTTCCGGTCAAACATTGTGGAACGCCATCCAAAGCAATCAGAAACGTACTTCGTATTTTCCGCAAAATTTAACGACAACGACGGGCTGCGACCATGAAGGCCATCTTCAAGTATATTACTTACTAAAATGAGAGAAATTACACTGAGGTGTTCATTTTTTATGGTGGGGAAAGACCGCTCCCCTCTCCGTAATAAATTTTGTGGAAATAAGAAATACGTTTCTGATTTGCTTTCTCAGCTGCTTTTTCCGATTTTTACGATAATGAATTTTAGGTAGCGAGTCTAACACGCACTCGAATTTAAGACGCAACCAATTTTTTGAAGCCCAGAAAAAGCATAAAAGATCATAATTGAGAGGACATACTTTGAATGATATTTTCCAGCCTCGTTCGACAAATAGGCGATCCGAATTTAAAAGGTGATTGAATTCAGGAGCATACAACAATAATTCGAATCATTAAGGACCGACAGCGTTCTTGATGGAACTTTCAAAGACTTCGGATAACTTTCGGGAATCTATTACATGAGGAACGTTATGAGGAAAGTTTCGAACTCGGAGGGATAAAAGAAGGATGAAGTATGAGAATCCATAGACTCTGGAAAGAGAACTTGGGGGAAATGGGACGACCCTCCATTTATAGGGAAAGGTATTAAACTTAATGGAAAAGAGAGGCTTCGTATTGGTTCCACACAACCGTCCCTCAGACTAAAAGATATTTCGCGAGACACTCACTTTTAAACTTGTAAGGTTGTCTGCATAGTTTAAGCTTCGAAATAATTTAGTGTCCTCGGTTGTCAAGCAAAGGAGTAAATATTATTTAAAGCAAGAGGGAATCTATAAGGCAACGAGATACCATGGCAGCACAATTTAGGAAAATAAATAGGAATTTGCTCTGAATCTTTGCCATTTTCATAAAAAAAGATGCAAATTTTCGACAGTTATGAGAGCGTAAGACCTTGATTTATATTTTGCACCAGCATCTTTTAAACTCATAGATAAAGATAAAAGAGACAATCATATTTATCCAACAAATTACCTCTAAAGTTTCCGATATAAAGTTGAAGAATTTAGAAGAAAATGGAAGACAGGAATGTGTGTATTTTAGAATATGATCCATTCAATTTAACGCGCAAGAACCAACCTGAGTTACATACACGATCGTACGTGGGATTTATTGAAGAGAGGCGATGCGAAGTTTTAAAACCTGGACCAAAAATAGCGCAATGGTGATTGAAGTCAGTTCTTTTTATATCACTCGAAATAGCGTCCCGAATTAAAATTCTTCAACGTAACTTAATTCTCAAAGCAACGTTTAACTGTCTCTCCACCTAATGGTAACTTGCGATCTTATTATCATTAACGTATCTCTCAGACTCTTCCATTCGTATCTACGTAATTTTATTCCACCTGAGTTTATTCGCTAAGCTCCTTTCGTAGGATCATTTGAATTGATTACCATCAGAGTACTTTGCAATCTTATCAGCCGGACCATAAAGTCATCTGCTCGAAGGCTGGTTGGCCCCTTCCACCATGCAAAGCTTTGGAGAGGGAATAAGGCTTACTAGGCAAGATGAGGGGTGAGGTAGATAGGCCTTGCTTTTCTCAATGAGCTTAAATGCTATCATTGGAACAAGTTCATGTAAATGCAGCAGAATTTCCCTAAGAATAACTATGCATAGTATTCGATAAGGAGCGACCAAAATTAGATCCATTATTTAATGTTGTTCATACCTAAATAGCTTCACGTTATCGCAATCATGAATGTAAAAGAGACAAAAGATAATGATAGATATTTTTTGCCTCTTTACTATACCAAAAAGGAATATATTTATATTTTTATTCATTAATTACACACTACACTTATATTTGCGCAAGGAATATGTAGAAGTTAAACATTATCTCAGTACCTTCAAAGAGGAAATACAGCAAACGGAATTAAGTAAGCATTCATAAAATTCGTATAGAATTTGAATTCACTAATTACTTCCATTCGTCAAACGCATGTAAATCGAATCACGAAAAATGCAAATAAAAGGAACAGCTAATTGCAAGCATCGAGCAAATGATGGACGAAGGGGGCAAATATATATTTAATGGTAATTTTTACACCATCCACGTTGTTCGCAAATATCAATATCGCAGGTAATTTTACCACCGCCAGCAATTTTATCCGGGCGATAATTTCCCGAATTAATTCAACGAAGCTTGAATCAAAGCGGAAGCAAACATTTGCCCCTAGAGCTGATAGCCGAGTCTTCACTAGCGCACGATATTATGAGAGCTAATTGACTGAGAGGATGGGATAGTAATTCTATAGCTTCATTTGGTGAGAAAATCGCTCACAATGCCACGTAAAATCAGAGTTAAAGAGGAATACGGTATAAAACCATTAAAAAACCTCCGTACGTTCAGATAGTTACATTTTCAGAAAAGGACTTTCTTTATATTTCTCAGCCTTTCATTTTTATCCCTCTTTTATAGAATTCGGGGTTCTTGAGGTACTTTTACGAGGATTCCTTCCGAAGGATAAAGGCTACAGCAGTTCCTCTAAAGCGGTTTTCAATAACATATTCCCTCACAATGGTCTCTTTGAGTGAAGTCTAGATTGAAAGGGGAGGAAATATTATTTAGGGTCGATATGGAGCGAAGATTCCATTATTGCAAAAGTAACAGGGATGAAGGGAATTTTATTAAGTTGAAGCAAGAGATTGGAGTGCGGTGAAAGATGCATAAGAAGTAGTAAAGGATATCAAACATTATCGTAAGAGACCACTAATTTAACTCTACAGCGGTTTAAAGCTCCTACATTTCGACCAGGACATCATATTAAAACATTTTTTGTTCCTGTTTTCGCGACGGTTCAATATCAAAAACAAATATTGTTTTAGTTCCGGTTTCGCTCGTACCGCCAATTTTCTACCGGCCAACTCCTACCGACCTTCGAACCGGTTCGAACCGTTTTCTCGGCTGTAATGTTACACCCGTTCGAGTTCGAGAAAAGCAGTAAAAAGCCGTTGTATGTCAAACAACGCATTTTTCTCGAACTCTTATATCTTGCTACAGCCGTGTAACTTCTCTTTTGTCTTGCTACAGCCGTGTTCCTTTTCTTTAGAAATTAATAGCTGAAGAACCCGTTGATTCTCAACGGCGAAATAAGGTAGAATTAAATATAGTAGTCCTATAATTACAACAGACAAACTAACGTATCTCACCGGACCTCGATTCCCAATGTATTTATACGTGAAAATGCATGAGTTCGGATTCAAAAATGGAATTAGTCGTCGGGGTGACGGTTTGTTTACAACCTCAAAAGTTTAGAAAAATGTCGTTATTTTATCAAAATTCTCGCAATTTTGAACAGAAAACAATATTCGATTATATAAAAAATATATAATAGTGTTTAAATATGAAAAACCTAGGGGAAGCTTAGAAAAGTATTTACAGCGGAAACCACCCACAAAGCTGGGGGTTTTGATAGCCAGCGAGAGCCTACGGATACAAACTATTAAAAGATGTCCAAGGAAAGATCATTCAGCAATAAAACGAAATACAATACATGATGCAGCTAAAACACATAATAGGAAAAACCTTTAAAAATCAATCAAATTTAACTAAAAAAATGTAAATGCATTATACTCGTATATCAAAAACCAGTACAAATTAAACTTTGATAAGTCAGTAAAATCGAATAACTTCAAGGCAAAAATACCACAGAATCGTAGGAATCCAGAAATGCGACGAATTCACCGTAAACTGGTTTTATTACAAACATAAACTAGCTCGTTAAAAGGCAGCAAATTTTCTAAAGTGACACATACGCAAAACGAATTGCAACATTTGACTCCCTACCGTGGTATTTCGCAGTGAATTATACGGCCATGAATTAAGCTCACGTGAGCGCGACCAAAACATTCATCACTGGGATTAATGCAATGGAAATAGACGTAATGGAGCGCGAATGGCAGTAGCTGAACGTCGGCGCTAAGCGAAAAACTTGGTACATCCGTGAACTAAGTTTAAATCACACGTAATGCTCCTAAAGCGACCTAATACCCTCATATTTCGCGGAGTAGGACAAAAATACTTGCGCTTCGTTCAGATATCCGATTTGACTTATCATCCCTCTTATATCCATTAGAGATTACTAGCGAAGCCTATCTATCAATCTTTCCGAATTTCCGAAAAGTTCCAAAAATTTAAGGAGTTTTCGTTTCGTGTTTAATCATAGCTACCAAACATTCCATTCCTTACGTTATGTCGATTTTACGTCACCTAATCACCTCATTACCTGTTTATGTTAACATATAGGATAGTTTGCTATTCTCAACCAGCAAAAGATTGTATGTAAAGAAATATTTTTATCTTACATACATTATAATAAATTTATATATTAATATTTAAATGAAATGCCTAACAGACTGAAAATGTTTGTGCATGGTCTTCAGTACATTCTACTATCTATTCTCATCTACAGTACAAGGGCGAGAACCAGAGGCGTAGCAAAGGGGATAGGGGGTTTTGGGGGTTCAACCCCCCTCCCCCTTATCGTTGGATCTGAGATGATGATACGAAACGAGCATACGAGCGGATGGTATCTCTCTGGAGATTTGAAGGGTGTACATGTTACAATAAATCAGTTTATATTTTCATTGGTTTGGGTAGAAGTAGGTATTCCTGTCTTTGGATTATCGGCAATGCAGTGTTTACTCCACGGCTCTAAACCCTCCCCAATGGAGAAATCCTAGCTACACCTCTAACGAGAGCTCGTTATAGATAATGACTCATCATCAACAGCTGTACAGCCCGGTGTGGGCCTTGATTCCTCTATTATATGTCTACATTCGGTTCTCCTTTTCACTTTCTCCCTCAATCCTCCAACTGCCATTGTCTTATGGTCCTACTCCACATCCTGTAGCCATCCTTCGCGTCATCTAACCCTTTACATCTTGCTACTGAGAAACAGTTTGGGCATTCTGTAATTACAGCTATCACCATTATTTTTCTATAGGAAGAGGATGCTTTGTTCTTCCTTTCTTTAGAAAAGGATGTTTCCCGTTTTGCACAGCATCTTTTCGAAAGTAGTCATTCTACGAATTTCGGACCATTCCCCACTCCTCAATGGTTACATTGTGCCTATAATTTGGAGAACAATCACTTATTTGGAGAACAATCACTTATTCCGAAGTAATTTCCAATGGTTACATTGTGCCTATAATTTGGAGAACAATCACTTATTCCGAAGTAATTTCCCGCTAATATCTTTCGTTAAGCTCCCATCTCCCTTCCACGCCAACCACTCTTTCCCCTTTCACTATAATTAACTACTTTACCTCCCTTTCTCTCCACCAACCTTTCAAATATATAAATGTATGTTTTTGGAATTTCATCTTGAGCTGAAGATGAAAACCAATAGTGAGTTCAACTAATGTTATTTGTGTGAAGAACGAAATACGGCGCATAATATTTTATGAAGAATTAAAAAGAGAGGTTCTACGCGCATCATTATTATTATTAATATTATTATTATCATTACAAAGAACAACACAGCGAACTAATGGCCGATACCAATACATATATAATAGTATATTCCGTCATAACTAATTATTTACATTTACTGATAACAAGAGATGGGCATTTGCAAATTAGGCATTTCTAAATTAAATTACAAGCTGTTTGGCTATCATTTTTTGGCTTGGATTCCGGATTCTCAATAAACATTCATGGACCCTTGAAGCAATCGCGTATATACGAGTACATCAACGTTGTGAATTGAAGATACGTTTCGTTTAAGATGTAATAATTTCCAGAATGTGACATCTTGATTTCGACTTGATACTGCATGAATGCCTATATGATGGGATATGGGATGGATATCCTATATATACGTATATTACAAGAAAATTTTTCTCCAGAAAAGACCGTATTTTCGCTAGAAAAAACCAAAAAAACAAGGGAGATGCAAACAACGCGACCAGTATGCTAATCCTCCCTCACTCCTTCCTCAAAAGACGAGAATAGATCGGAGAACACAAACAAATGCCAAGCGGAAACAGATGAAGGGAGAGGAGCAGAAGAGCCAAATATTGGCAGTAGAGAACCTTATTAGATTCGGACGGGGTTTCCTTTGAAAAACAGCGGGAAAGTGACTGAAGGAAACAGGTTAATGTGAAAGCTGGAAAAGAGAGGTATTGAGAGGATGTTAGGGAAACATAAAAAAGGAAAATAGACAGGTGTTTGGAGAGAAAAAGAGAGTTCGATGTGGAAGGAAGTTGCTGACGATGAAAGAGAAATAAATAGACTTCGTTTTGAATGAGAGAATGGAAGAAGAAAGATATTCTGGGAATTTCCGAATCGTGGATTCTTTATATCTGAAGGGAGCATCCTTGTCGTCTCCATTCTGCAATTTAAATTACATATCTCAGAGGAATCTCCTGCGTCACTGAGCAATGCACTTCCCAAGGAAGAGCATCTTCTCTCCATTCAAATACCTTCAAGTTATATTTTCTTATTCTACGTATATTATATTTAAACTAGAAAACACCCCGTCAAGCATGGAGGAACTTAATTTACTTTAAAAATTCTTGTAACACTTATAATATTTATTCTACTGTTTTCCAGTCATGAAAGCCTACATTACGTAAATTTCTTGTAGAAAAATATAAGAAATGGTTATCCCCGTATACTTAGTATATAATTCATGAAATCAACATTCAACAATTGCCTTGGTCGTCAAAGGGATGGGTTGTTTATTTCCGAAAAATGTTACGAATTTTCCGTGTATTTTATCAAAGTTCTCGCAATTTCGAAATTATATGAATGTTTCACGACTAAAATAAGATTTTATGATCATTTTCCCTTCTTATGACACTTGTCTCAATTTCGTAGGACCATTGTTTCTAATTTAATTTTGTAGAAGAAACATCCTCTGAAAGTCGTAAAAAGGAATTTACGTACATCTCTTATGGAAACGTATTATGGGCTCTTGGGTTCGAACTCGGGCCTTTACAGAGATGAGAATAGTTTTCCTGGGGGTTTCAGCATCGTAGAAACACAATGCTGTTTGTGTCAGATCTCTAACAATAAGTCAAACTGTTTTCGAGATATAGTAGATATGGGGATGGACAGACAGCTAGACGGACAGATATTTCGTTTTATATAAATGACTAGTAAACGTTCCCGTCAAGCAAGTTTTATTTATTATTTATTTATTTATTCCTGTCGGAACTTAATTTAATTTAAATACATATCTCTTATCGTGTATATTTGCTCCTTTTAAGCCAGAAAGTGTCCGTCATAAAACCATAATAACTCAATATATTTGTTACCGATCGATGGCTTATTTGATTCAGGATAAATCTCGCATAATTTGCTAATAATTAAATGATCGTAGGGAATTTTCTTTTCAATTATAACCATGGAATCAACATTCATAAACAATTTGCAATATCAACTTTAAGTTATAAAAATGGTTATAAAAAATGTTTGTTCCTGAACCGTTTAAAAAGAAATTGCGAATTTCTTTTTAAATTGCTGCATTGCTTAGCGATGACCAAATTCTGACGATAATATTCTACAAAAAACCGCGAAAATCATTATCAATTTAACTGTAGCCGTCACCACGAATGCTCCTTGTTAGAGAGATTAATGAAACCAGCCGTACCAACAGGTTCAACATTGACACGTAAGAATCAAACGTCACATTACTAGTTCACAGATTCTATTAAAGAAACTACCTCTCACCATAATCAAGTAGAAAGCTTAGAAGTCGACGAACCCATTAAACTAGAGTACACTTTACCATT
Organism: Ladona fulva; assembly: GCA_000376725.2. Classification (NCBI taxonomy): domain Eukaryota; kingdom Metazoa; phylum Arthropoda; class Insecta; order Odonata; family Libellulidae; genus Ladona; species Ladona fulva. The sequence goes on along the minus strand of KZ309145.1, from coordinate 161,500 downwards.
AGAATGGATTGCATTAAATGGAAAGGAAAATTCAGCCCACCTGCAAAATGTCTTCCGGAAGCTCGGAAATACTTTCCAAATCGTTAATCCCTGCTTCTGCATAAGACTTGAACGGTTCAGATGGAATTTTTTCATAGAGAAAATCCGATTGGATCCGAATAGGCGCTCAGGCTTCCTCGAGTGTAAAAGAGAAATAGTGGCTAAGAGGATTTTAGTAAGCAGATTGGGATCATTTCTCCATTCCTCCCAAAACAAAAGTCGAGATGAGTTACTGAGAAATTTTCGTCCTATTTGCATGGCAGATGATTTTTTCAAGACTAGTGATTTAAAATAAAAGCAATTAAGCGGATTCAAACGTCTGAGAGATAATGAAGGCTTACAAGACGGATGATACCTTCCTAATCCCAAATTATCGCACCCAGGAACTTAAATGCAAAAAAATATGACTCTGCATAGAATTATCTAAATGAAAACTAGAAATATAACTTCATTCCGAACTCTGATCATTAGCAAGTACTGATATATATGTTCGCGAGTCTTCCTGCACGAACATCTACCTTCTAACTTGGCTGCAGAGATTACCAAGATATCTTCTTCGCCTCTAAGGACAAACATGGGTACTTTCATCTAGCAAGGCCGATAGAAATTCAAGATTTCAATATTACTATACACAGAATAGATAAACACTCAAAATCGCAAAGGAATGCAAAGCCCCCCTCAGAAATATGACAGGCACAGATTTTTCCGAGTTTTTTTGCAAAACACTTTTGAGCAATTTAATCGGCGTCTAATGAAAAGTTTTCTGCGTCAGAAATGTATAATGTCAATGGTGGCCACACCACATATCAGCAAAAAATAAACCATAACTTTTCAGCGATAATTTCAACCTTCAGTGTTTGGTAACTAAAACTGTAATCCATTATTATGATACCCAACCTGCAATTTTTACCTTTTAAAATAGATAAACGAACACAGGAATTATATTTTATAATATTACTCAACACTAAATAGATAAAATTGCTAATTTCAAAAATAATTCGGCAACGGCAGTTATATTTATCGGTATTTAATACCTTGGATATTTGTTTACACACCCGATTCACTCTAAAATAAATTTCTATTATAAAACTACGTAAGATTATTGATACCCGATATATATTAGATTGATATATATATATATCAATAAGTATGACATTTGCGTATGATTCTTTTGGACGATGGACATTAAAAACATCTCCTTTCTTAAAATACTTGTCAAGGTCTCAAATACTAAAACAGAATGAGTGCATAGTTCTGACAACTGGTCTCCTTAACATAATATTAAAAGCTACGGCCAAACGGAATATTGCTTATGAACCATAGCGAGTGACTTGTTAAAATAAACATCTGCAGGAAATACAGCGTCATATTAAAATACACGAATTAACAAACGAACATGTCTCAAGTAAAGAATATTTGATGGCAAAGAAATGTCTTTCAGAGATATTAAACGCGTAATGTCAAAATAAAGTTTAATTCTACAACAGAATGCATGGGAACAAATATCATCAAGGTTTAAGGACAAATAAATTGAATTCGATTATGAATGAGAATGAAAATGTAAGTAATATAAGGAGGGAAAGTCCCTGATATACGGTTGCTAAGTTTTTTGAAAGATAAACAAACTAATATAAGCAAACACGTACAGTTTATGGGTCTGGAATGAAGCCATCGCATTACGCATTCGTATAATTTGAAAGAGATGCGAGTATAAAAGAAATTAATCAACTCAGTATCATATAAAATGTTAAAATGAGAAATTGGATTCTTCGCATAAAAAAGGGACAAAAAAAACTGATTTCTGAAAAGAAAAAGAGGTAGAGTGAATGAGAGGTTCATGTACTTTGAGAAAAGAGATATGTAAAGAAAACGATGGGAGCAGAAGAGCTTAGAATGATAATATATTAATATAAAAGGCCTTGGGAAAATTAATAATGAAAATATTCACTTGAGTTGCAAAGAAAATTTTCAGAACAGAGAAAATATAAGACATTTCCATCAGGAGGAAAGACAAATTGATTGATTGACAAACTCGTATATGACGTACTCCTCTATATTTTTGCAATCTCTTTATTAAATAACCATCTTAAATAACTTCAGTATAAAAAAGCACATCGCTGCAGTTATAACAGACAAAGATCTTACGTTTATTACAATTTATTTCAACGAAAACCCCATATTCTATTGCCTGGCGTAATTACTTGTAAAGCGAAAAGTTCAGTACTCAATCTTAAATATTTGATATCAAGATAAACTGTAAATGATGCTGGGAATAAGGATTTTTGCAGAAAAAGCTGTCAAATTGCTGCCACCGATGTTAAATGGTTGTGTTAAATTGGGGTTAAAATTGGATGGACTCACCCATCACATGGTATTATTTTGCAATGGATTCTCGATTTCTTACCTGAAAGTAAAAGAAAAAAATGTTAGGTGAAATTTCAAGACTTGATAAAGTTATCTGATACAAAACATTTCACTTAAATAAACTAACATTGATCCTATATTGAATGCGAGAAGGCGTGACTTGGCAGTGATACGTAACGGGTCGAAGATAAAAAGTTGGATTTAAAATTCTAGTGAGTAAGTTCATAAGTAATTGTATATTTAACGATGAAAGAAGCTTCATCGTAGTAACAAGACGTAAATGTGATAAATGGTGAACAATTAGCACGATTTTCTGTATGCTAATTCAACAACTATATTCAGATTAAACGATAATTAGTGACAATATTTGAGCTTAGACATGGGAAAACTTTTATACCAAAATTTGATACCTCTTTCATGTGAGTAACGTGAAACTGGGATTAAATGATATTCCATTACGTGTTTAGCTATCTATCAACTTTTAGTTCGTATTATTTACGCATACATAATGGAATGGGCTTATAAACAAACCTATATTTCCGAAGAAATCTTCCTGTGTATGAAACAGTAAACTAGGGAGTACGCATTATGGAAGAGATTCATAGTAAAGTATCACAAACCGATAAAAGAAAATGATTTCTGACAAGAGCGAATAGATAACTCATCGAGCTCTGACCTTTCCGAGGTTCGATAGTCTCATAGAGTAAACAAATATCATTCAGAACAAAATATGGATTTATGTTACATCACCGCCATGGAAACCAAATGCTGATGACAGCTGGCGAGGCGTTATCAATTCAAACATTCCAGAGCATCAATCATTATACTAGAGAATGGCACCGCAAGATAATCATGAGTGTAATAAATTTTGATTAGATAAGTTCGCATAACAGATTTGAATTAATATACAATTACATTGGTTGCGGTATGTATTTCAATCATATATGAACGAACCTTATCGACTGCACAATTCAATGTTATTAGTATTGTTAAAAAACCTTGGACAACTAAAGCCGTTTTGCATGTTTCAGCTTCTCCCTGGAATCGAACCCGGGACCACTTCCATCGAAGGCGAAAGAGCATCCCAATTGGCTATCGGGGAGCCGCTGCACAATGTCTATCAGCAGAAAGTCGACACTCTTTTATGCTTCAGACGAAAAATATTTACACTTAGGTAAGTATTTAATCGGTTAATATTTGCAATGTAAAATTGCTATATAAAAATGTACTTTTGGAGGTAGGAGCGAAAAATGGAAAATATTATCAGAAAAAGGTGTTCGGGAGGGCGTGGAAATGCGTCACCATGGTAACCCCGTTTATTTACTTTGACATGAAAGATTTGATTAGGCAACGTGATCGGAGGTCTGCAAGAGAGCATAAGGAAAAGAAGATATGAAAGAAAGCCTTCGACCTTCCGAAAGAAAGAGATCCAGAAAATTCAGGAATTCCTAGCGGAGAGGGAGGGATCAATTTCTCCGAGACGACATCGTGGGACAAGGAAGAAGCTGAAGGGATTAAAGAGGAAAATGGAGAGAGGGACACTGGATGCAAGAAAAGGAGGGAAGATTGGCTGGGGAGAACGGGAGCAATTATAATTACAAGACGAGCAGGAGGACGGTCGCTCTAACACCGGCCGCATTGATGGAAAGGTTGAATGATGCGAAGAAGAAGTGCATGTAAACCCCTATCATCTACGGAGTCCATTGACCTCGGCCTTTCGCCAAACTGCCCTATACCTTTCTAGCCCTTCTCCGCAGTCACACATGATTTCATACGCCGACCTCCATTTCTCCAGAACTGTCACGTGAATCCTTTTCCCGACCTTTCACCAAATAAGTGAATCACTCTACTTACTCTTCTCCGACTCGTGTAATTGAATTGCCGGCATGCTACGTTCATACGGAATCTAGACAAGCCTCTATGAAACGATGAGCCCATGCATTATTCACGAATGTAAAGACGACAGGCAGTATCTCGGGAAATTTTGAGATATACATTGCATTTATTACAAAAACTTTGATTTCATAGACTCGGGAACATTTTTTCACAATTTTTCCTCAATTGCAAATTATAGTAGATAATCCTCACTATTATTGCACCAAACTGTAATAATAACAATCATAATAATACGAATGAAATAAGATGATAGGGATAACACTTTAATTTATACAATACCACACTAAATCCACACATTCACGACCTAGGTTTCATTACATAGCAACACCATCAGGTGACAATGCCTAGCAACGTCATCAGACGACATCGCTTAGCAACATCATCATGCTAAGCTATGAAATCTAGGTCGTGAGTGTGTGTGTTTATTGTGGGATTATAAATTAAAGTGTTGTTATGGCATACCACCAAGTAAAGGCCTAAATCATCAATCTCATCATAATAATTTGACCTTACGATATTAAGGCGAGATTGAGACTATCAAGTCTCTTCTTAAATCTAACCTTTCGTCATATCAATTTAAAGGAGATAGCGAGAAGAAAATGCACTGAAGAAAATCACTCTTTGTGCTTAAAAACCTTAGTTTGCACTAAGGGAGAAACTCGCCACAGCAAGAAAAAACCGACAAGAAGGGGAGGCGGAAAAACCTGCGGAGCTTACTATAGTTAACTAGGTTTTAAGGAAAAGGCAGGTTAAATTAGATATTAAAGGCGAACAGACATGATAAAAACTCATTCTTACATAGACAAAACAAACAGAAAAATATTTCTATAAAGAATAAACAGATATTTTATAAAATAGCACATGTATTAAACAACAGAACTAAATGAATGAACATATGTTTCTGAGCTCTTTAATAACAAATTTAGATGGGTAGTTGGGAAGTATCTTAGAAATTGTGGCTATTGTCCATGTTTCCGTGAAATAGCTGTATTTTTGTGACCATCTATCAATACATTTATCCTTCAGAGATACACCCAACACAATTCTGGACAGCTTTCTGTACCATAAACCGCCGTGACTTACTCTGCAGAATACACATTACAGATGAGCATTTAGAGGCTTCAATAGTTAATATCAAGATCCTTGTGTACACCTTTCCCTCGCTAGCACAGTGAATTAGTTCCACAATCGTGCTTCACAAATCGAGACCGACATTCGTGAATAAAATAAAAGGATAGATTCCCATTTAGTTTGGAATTATGAATTTATTTTCACTAACATTCATTTTAAAAATATTACATTTTAATCGGAAAACCGAATTGAATTTTAAATAAGTCTCATGATTCTATAAATAAAAAAATAATATTCACTGACACACTGCTAATTTTCCACTGCAATAAAACAAAAACAATTGGAAAAAATACTTCAATTAGTTGTGTACGAATTGACACATTACCAGTTACAATCAGCTTCTACGAAGTGAACATAAACCGAAAATCTGCGGATGCAATGGAATTAGAAGCAAATGCTTCCATCTGAATGCCCAAATTACAATCTAACAACGGAATATCATCAAGGAATTCGATATTTCATTAAAAGACAAAAACGGATTGACTCATTGCCATGATTAATTTTTCCTTTTTACATAATCCGAAAGAAACTGAAAGCAAATCACAATCAAAGAACATTGAGCGAGATTAGGGTAGTTTTAGTCTTAGTTTAAATTTAAATCTTAGTTTAAATTTTATCTACGGAATAAATTTTCACAGTGAAATTTATGTAAACAATAAATCTCTTTTTCCCATAATATTAGACTATGTGATGAAATAATACTTTTTTGTATATATCTTATGAAAGTTAGCCAATATATTTGTTTCCCGAATTGTTACCGAAAAAAATACTTTTGTGGCATTTATTTTGAAAGGTACAGTGTCAGTCCATCGAAATCGTTCACCCAAACCGCATTAAATATTCCGAAAAGGCAATTTTTTTTCAATTGCATTTGATTCAAAAGAATGGAAATTTTACAACGGCCGATGAAGAATTATTTTTTTTGGTTAATTTTCTTTTAATCCCTGACAGATATGCGGTCGAGATTTTAAGGGATTTTTGGAGAAGAACACCCAAATTAATGAAACGATCGGAATATGAGGTTTTTTTCAATGACAAATTCAACGCCATGTAGACTTCTTTTTTTTTCTCAAACCCGGAATTGAGTAAAAATTATTCCGTAAATGGAGACGCTCATTCCACGCAATAGAAAATTACATTTATCCTGTTTCTATATTAAATATAGCTTCAAATGAAACATTAAATCCCTAAAATAAAAAAGAAAATTAGGGAATTAGCCCCTGAATTCAATTTAATTGGTAACTTCTCTGTAAAACTCATTTATGTAGACGATCCAGCTGTAATCTGGTAATTCAACATCATTACACGTGACTTCGTGGAAACCCGTGTTAACATTAATTATAAATCTGTAAATTTGTTTCCTCGAGTATTTCGGCGAACGATATTTCTCGAGTGTAATTACTCGATGGAATAAACCACTGTGAAAATAACGTATGAGGTTTCCAATCTATTTGACTACTGAGAAAGCTTCGTAAACAACACAAAATGGTACAAAATAACAGCATTGGTATTAACGGGATGATGCTCATTCAAAACATTGTAATCGAGACACTCAGTTAGAAAATATGCCTGTGGTGATTGTGTTTTCCTGGTGAAAATGAGGTCATAGGGATTAAAAGAAGAGAGAATCAGTTACCTAGTTACCTATGACTACGGTTACCATATACGTATTGAATTTTGAAGAGGGCCAAATCGGGACAAAACTGGTTGCTTTAGAACTTTGTTTTAGCCAATTCTATGAGTTTGTTTGCCTTTTTCAGTGAGTATGCATAGTCACCGAGTCACTTAATTTTAATCTTCGGATCATTTTAACCGACCTTAAATGTTTACGTTACCGAAGTCAGTGACACCGGATTAATTGTTGTTGAAAGCCTCCCAAAAACCGCCAACAATCATCTTCTATTTTTACTAAAACTGGATTAATTGTTGTTGAATGGCTCCAAAAACCACCAAAAATCAACTTCTATTTTCACTAAAACCGGATTGTAGTAGAATGACTCCAAAAACCATCAACAATCAACTTATATTCTCACTAGCACTGGATTAATTGTTGTTAATAACTCAAAAACCCATCAACAATCAACTTATATTCTGCATTGTTGATGATTTTTGGAATTTTTCAAGGACAGTTACCCAAACTTCTATTCAGCGTCGGATTGATAAATATATTTGTAAATACCTACAAGCACATTATTTTAATATGCGAATGTATTTCGAAAAAGATTTTAAGCCGCGCGTTAATTGACCGACCTCGCCACCTGAATCGTTGCATTTGCAAGGCCCATTACTGGCAGACGTAAAAATAACCGTGCAGAATGTAGGGACACCATCTATATGCCTAGCATTGAGTAAGCCACTGAGTCCGACAACACTCACAGCAGTAAACACTTCATCATTGACACGATGAGGAACGTTCCGGGACATGAAAAAACAGCCTCACATTCTAGCACATCCCTTCTACGGGTGGCCGAATGGAATAAACTCCGAGAGTCTTGTTGACCTTTACCCTTTTCTACTTTCCAATCGATAGGGCGTCGAGTGAATCTTTTTTTTCCTCCCCAGTGGACGTTACCGAAAGATGATTGCTGCGAAAGCGTCAGTGCGAGAGATAGCGTGCGAGCGAAGTCTGAAGATTGAGAGGGCCATTAATCTCCACTGCTGCAGGAATAAAGTTTTTTTACGGCCGTCGTAAAATATTATTTGTCGTATGGTAACAGTTTGGACCAATCTGCGGATGGAGGAAGGGACGTTGCGAAAGGGTACGCTTAATTTTTATGGGCGAATAGAGTCGTTTCCTAAAAGGCACTTTCCCAGAGGTTCAGAGGGATTAAACTGGGTTGATAAATCATTTTCTCTAGGTCTGCCTTTGTCGGGAGTCATCCGGTCAAGATCTACTGATTAATACAGTTCTAATGGACGATTCGTGAAGAATTAAGAGACGAGCTAATTCGCTAGATGAAATTACACTGAAATCGTTTTTGAACGAATATTTGAAAATTAAATAAAAGTGATGAAAATTAAGAGAATTATGAGAACGTCTTGGAGATTTTTATGATGAAAACGATCCTATGAAATTAAAAGAATCCTCTAAACTGAGCGTGCATACAAAATTTCTGATATTATTCTCACTGTTCATATACCAGTTCCATGATAAATTGCTGAAAATGTTACAAACAGCATCAAATGTCTTAGGTTAAACGCAGATCGACCGCAAATTTAAAAGTTATATAAGGAGCCAATAGCTTCACCGTTTTACCTTCGGCCACTATCTAAGAAAACCTTTTTTCATATTTCATAAGCCTATAATTCATTTTCTCCTTCAAAGTAAATTTTTCACGTGTGTTGTTCGTGTTAATGCTTTTTTACATCTTGCATGGTTCAAATCTGCTGTTTTTTGTTCATTCTTTTCAAGCTTCATCACATATAGTACAACTGCATCCATTACAACTAGATCTTGCACTTAAATGTAGTACTTTTCAGGTGTGTTCAAGTGTAGTTTTTATCCCCTGCCACACGCCGGAAGGCGGCTTGAAGGGTACTTATGTAGATGTAGATTTTTAAGTACGAGAGTCGTAATAATCATATACTTAATACAGAGTAAGCGTGTAAATAAACAATGTAATAGTGAAGTTCTTCATTTCCCATTGTGGAACCCCTGAAAATGGAGACATTGCTTCCGAAATGCGCATAGGGTGATTCATAGTAATCGGTAATACGGAACTCCCCGTTTGTCTCCAAACGTGAGTTCCATCTGCCGACATACGGATTGGGAATGTTTTTAAACCACTAAAGTAATAGGTAATAAAAGGAAGAATGAGAGAGGTTTGGATGAGAAATGGAGTGAGTCATGAAGACATATAGCTGGGAGGAGGTTTCAGGTTACGGTTACGTGTGAATAATTTGCTCTTTTGATAAGATAAAATTTGGGTCATACTGATGGATTATGGTTGAATAAGCCCAATTTATCTAAGCTATAAATAACATTATTGTTTTCAAAAGATTCTTTCTGTAACTTGCACCCCTTAACCCCTTCCCAGCTACGCACCGTTATAATTTCTTTCACTCCTTTTTTGTCTCTTTTCCCTTTATTACCACTCAAAGTCTCCCAAAACAGCTTGAGAATATGTTCTGGCTTGATAGCATCTGCCCGAACGGCGGATAATTCCGAGTCTTTCGTTCTTCGAGTTTCGGTTCGAGTCTTGGTTCTGTCACAATTTTCTCAAACCTGATTTTCCCTGGGATCTCTAGCTGCACACCTTCACCTGCAACGTTACCTTTACCCTTTTTCCCGCGCAGTATTTTGTTGATTTTCCGTTTCGTTTCGTCGCAGACCTTTTTTATTTCGCAAAATTTAATTGCAAATAGCATCCATGCGAAACTGGGAGTTGTGCCAAAAGAAAAAAAAAGTCTAGAGAAATTCTGATTTTAATCACTAAATGATGCTTTCGATTCCTAAGCTCAAAAACACGGATAAAATGCATCGATATTTCGTGAAATAAACGATGTAATTTAAGTAAATAGTCACGCTGCTTTCCATAACATTTTGGTTGCTATAACAACAGCTTTCCGTCACAGGAGCCATTTTAGTGTTTATTTTCATTGGTCTTTGGCAACAATGACTGATGCCTCTGATATTACTGAGAAAAGCTGGTTATATTCCATAAATTTCGAAATAAATGACAAATTCTCGACATTTTTCAATCAGAAATATGATAAAATTTAAAGGATAAGGTAGACTGCAGCTTTACGAATGGCTTCAAAATGGTAAATAAAATTTAAATCGAAGACGGGACAGGTGGACCTTCCATCCTCTGGTGTCAGGATCCGCAATCGAACAAACGAGACAGCATGACGGTCCAGGGAGGAGAGACGTGACTACGCGTGATAAGATACGTGTTTCGAAGCTTCCATAACCCTTGTCCCGTAAATATCCCCAAGAGAGTCACCCGCACAACTGATCATGCGACATCAATCACGCCGCGGACACGTGACCGGGGAGAGAGGTATAAAAGGTTACCGTGGTGACAGACGTGACTTATTGTTAGTGCCAATCAAAGCGTCCCTCCCTAAAACAGCCAACTTTTGAGTCAGCCGTGTACACACACGGGTTTAAGGTGACACGGCATCCCACGATTGGAGTGTGAACCAATTTAAGGAGAGTGCCTTCCTGGAAGCGTATGATTCAGCCACTGACTGTGAGGAAAGTGGGGGAGCATCAAAGAGGGAGTCACACGAAGGAGGAAAAAGGACAGGGGATTGGAGACGAAGAACGTTGACTGTAACGAAAAAGTTAGGCGGAGTTCTATCAACGATATTTGGAAAACGGACACCTGAAGAAGCTACAGAATGAATTAGTTTCTGTAGAAATTCAGAGACACAAAACAAAAGATAATAGTGCAGATTAAAGTTTCTTATCTAGAAGTATAAACGCAGGAATTTGAAAAGAGATAATCTCGAAGCTATGTAAAAAATCATACGAGGAATAATGAAATGAAACGAGATATTCTGGTGATTTTAATCACCAAACACACACACCTTGGTTAGAAAAAGGACATTAATCAGTTTACATCAGTCCTCACTATAGTATCGATTTACCGTTGGAATCATGACTATAAATAGAAAAATTGAAGGTTAAAAAATGCACATATGAAGTTTGAAGAAGTTGATGAAAACTTAATTTACATGATCGAAGTTCACATGAAGGACAACTGATTTAGATCAAACCCTAGTTCAATCAAAAATATAGTAATGGGCAAGGAGGAAGAAATAAAAGCTGGAAAAGGTAACCAAGAATAAAATGTTTCGAGAAAACTATTTAGAGGATGAAGTAGATACTCGATATGTATATACACTACCGCAGTATGTGACGATTGCTCAAACAAATGACAAAAGAAATTCTTAAAGAAGAAGCTCAGACAAAACCTCCGAAATTTTAAAAGATTCGAAACTTCTTAATTTGAACTAGAATCGTAAACTGAATTTAACGAGGAAAATCTTATAAATTAACCCCCTAAACTTTCATTAAATTCCTGTTAAATTTTAATAGACTGAGAATTGATACTGGTTGTCTAATTAAACGTGAATTATTTATCAGTTCTTATAAATGTAAACATTAGGTAAAACAGCAGAAAATTAAGCTATTAGGTGCAAGGAATAAGGCACTCAAAGAAAATAACAACCAGTCGATATAATCCAAGATAATGAGATAATGATCAATTTCGCACTGACTGCATGGTATAGAAAAGCAAGAGAAACGAAATCCAAGGCAACCAAAAGCCCAAAGAAATGATTTTGTAAAATAGAGTAACAAAGTCTATGTGGAAAAACTGAAAATAAAGGGAGACAGATAAGACAAACGCCTTTGATCGTAACACATCAAGGTCGAACTGCTGCTAGAGAAAAAGTCGTTGCAAGAAACTTAAACCGTATAAAATTACCCGACAGAAAGCCATAAAAGAAAACATGGCTTGGAAAGCATAGTGGGGGTCGTAAAACTTAAGAGGAAGGGATAAGGGAAGAGTAAGATTCGATGTTGAGATAGAGGACTCAAAAAAAGCTGGGCGATATTAAGAGAGGGGGTGATAAATGTCGTGAGTGGAAAGGATAATGAATGAAAAAGTATGGAAGGTCAGGAGAGAGGTGAAACCAAAGAAATTTGATTACCATTTGTAAAATATTCTTTCGCCAAATCTGCCATTAAAAGTTTCAATAGACATGTTATATTTTGTTGTAAGTTGGTATGATATAAGTAAATTTTCTATCATTATCATCGCGTCTTTATACTTCTTATTCTACTTGTAAACCTGCCCTGGAATAAATGTTTTATTATTATTGTTATTGTTATCATTACCATTAATCTATTACGGGACGAATTCAAAAATGATGTTTATTTGAAAAATATTGATTGTTCCCATCTTCTGCAGACATTATATGGGTGCTGTATGAATATAAACTTAATCTCAAAAGTATAATACTCATATAGCAAAACTATAGAATAGCAAAACTATAATACTTAAAAGTTATACTATGTTTGAATAAAAATTGTAATGACAAGTTTGACTTTATTTGTATTTACTGACGATTTTGAAGATAGTTAACTAACACAATATTCACTGCCAGATTGATACTGAAGATTCACGTAAGTCACAATGAGTCACCCTGAAATAATGCACATCTGAGGCCTTCCAGAGTCAAAGTTTGTAAACTCTTTGCATATAATATATACTATAATTATATAGAGTACATAATAAATAATCGCTAAGTAAAAGAATGATAACTTATTTGTAGTTGTCATAGTTTTAAATCCGAGTAAATATTCCTCCCAAAAAGGGACGTAGGTTTTTAATGGGTTAATTAGGAAATAACCACCGCTTTAAAAATCACTTTCGATTGGCAAGAAGCAGAAATTTTACTGAATTTCCCTTGTTTTTCTTCCTTAATTTCTACAAAACATTAGACACAATAGAGATGTTAGTCATTTTCCCCGATGTTTATGACTATTTGAGTGCTAATTTTTCCTGGCTACTAACTTCTGAATTAAGTTTATTAATATGAACATAATGCACATACAATGGAATTAAATGAGGTGATTCCATTGTGTTGAAACATTCGGACGACACAATTTCTGTAAGGGATAAATTACATTACAGGCCAAGTATACGGAAAATGCGTAATCCTGATGGTAGCTTTAGTAAGTGACGTTAGATTACGGGAAATTGTCCGGGAGCAGAACGGAAAGTGGGGGTGGAAGATGAGGAGGAGTGTAAAGGAGCGGCGACTGCCGATATTTCAAAGGCGAACGGGTCGAATTTCTCGCATGAATCGAGCGGAAGTCTGAGTCAGCAGAGGTCTCATTCTGAGCAGGTCTCTTTGTCACGGTTATGCCTCTCGACCGTCGATCCGAAGGACTGAACCCGTCCACGGAACATCCTATCCCGATTTGCGTAACTTTAATGGAAAGGTAACCTGGGTTTAATGAGGGTAAACCAGTAAGACCATATTTCCTTTGGCAATACATATTACTCATAGAACAATATTGCCAGCTTAGACCGCCTGCTCCTAAAATGAATTTCCCACCCAATTTCTCGACTCGGTATTTCAACTAATGCTCTTAACCTCTTAAGAAACCTAACCAGTACCTACGTAACATGCAATTTGTAACTTGTAACTTATAATTGTATTGGAGATAAGTTGTTGTAGTTGACGAGGAATTATTTTTTATGTACTGTATTCCGTGCTAGTATATGTAAGGATTTTAAGGAAATATTAGACTTGTTTGTTAAATACACATCCTTTTTGCATTGGTCGTAGCCTGAAATGTAAATTATAGCTGTTTAAATTGTAAGTTGAGAAGTGAAGGTTGTAAAATATTGTATGTAGTGGACTGGGTTACTTCTGTTCAATTGTTCTGTATTTATGTATGTAGAACTTTTGAATACTCTTTGAGTTGTTGAATTTACATATGATATAACGTCGCCACCTGACCCTATCTGCGGCGAAATTATGTAATAAATAAATAACTTGTATAAGTAATCATAAATGTACTATAATATTCAAATTATCTTCGTTTACTTATAAGAATTTAAAAATACAATCAATATCTTATTATCTACCAAAATATTAGTAACAGTTATCAAAACTTTCATTATCTTCCCTTGATACATTTGAAGTTTCCAAAACATATCATTCAACCACTCAGCGTATAAAAGCAGCGTACACGAGCGACGAAGATGATCTTAACACAAAAATTTCGTCACTAGGATAATCAGGCAATACTATTTTCCTCTGAGTGGCAACGAACTGAAATGACTCTAAACTTGCGATTAAAATTGCTCAAACTCCAATCTATGGATGAATTTATTTCGATTAAATTCGTCATCTATTTACTACGGCACTCTTATCGTTACATTTTTTAAGACTACAAACATTTATAACCCTTTAGCAAAGGAAGTAACGGAAAAATTTATTACCCGAGCCATGCATTGTTATGTAGCACCAAAATCTGCGCACATTTGACGTTACAACCCAAGAATGGAAGCATTCCAAACGTGATTCATAACGATAGTAATAAGATTTGAGACATGGAAAGCAGTGCATCATGAATGGCCTATAAACGGACACAGGTAAAGCTCCTATGAATCGACCGAATGCATGACGTACTGTGATTCACTGCAACCTTTGTATTTGATGATAGCGGAAAATTGCGGAAAAGATGCAAAAAGAAGGCGTAACAGGTGCGGAATGCTTCACAATACCAAGGATGATGATTCAAAGAGTGACTCATACCTCAGTCATTCCTCAGTTCAGCGAACGTTGATAGATCCGAACAACGCACGACCTAAAACTCATCGAATTATTAGCGCACAGGTAAAGCGTTCAATGCATAGTAATAGAGAAGTAATATCCTTCTTCAAAGATAGATACATGCGACAATATGGTAAGCTTTTAAGGGCATAATTCGAATATCAGTCGGAAATAATTTTATGCTTAAGATATGTCTATATCTATGCAAGTACTCAGCAAGTTTCCTTTCGGCGTGTGGCAGGGGCTGCATGCATCATGACTCTACTTCCCTAATCGATGACTTTCTCGTATCGTTCGCGAAAGAAAAAGAATTCTTGAATCGATTCGTTGTGGTATTCACTTCCCTGTTTTTTCTCGTAGTATCAGAACGGCCCATGTAAAATGGTGGACGCATTATATCGGCTGCATCATTTGTGAAAGTGCTTCCTCTGAACTTATTTAGTGAATTCATCCTTTGTTTAAACGTTCCGAATAAAATCTTCCATACAGAAGGTATTCGTAATGCTCTGATCATATGATTATGAAAATTAAGATTAGAGTCAGAAATGAAAGAGATGCACCTATATCATTTACTTATATACTAATAAATCGGCATCGTCGAACAACCCCGGCTTAATACCGGCCAACCGGAAGCAATCAGTATCATAGACAACCACATCGTGTACATGAGTATAATAAGTTATTCATATAATAGACAATGAGTCATTGATATAACATACATATAACATTGTACTAATTTAGCCATTCTCTAAACACCACGGCTCATTAATGATGAAAATTGTTTCGCAGCTTCATCAAATTTATGTTTAAATATAACCCGCCGCCGCCTCTTATGTCATCCGCCCATAATCAGGAACTACATTAGTATCCGTCTGAAGCGACCCATGGCCTCGGCTAAAATCACCTTCATAGATGTGATAAATTTATATTCATTCTTAGCTAGAGAGAATCTCTTATACTTCTGGAGAGGTGCGACTTAAATGTAAAGACATCAATCCGAGATGAGCAACGACGTCGATTTTTCACCCTCCCATGACTCACTTCCGTTCACTTTCAAATTCCAAAACATTCGAAAATTATGACCAACCCAACGCCGTGATCGATGAGACACTATGAAACCTTTGAATTTTCAACTCCCTACTCTTCCAAATTTTCATACGAAATGGTCATATGATGACACCATTCCAAATTAGTCAAAAACAGTATAATTAACAGAGCAGTAGAATTTTTACAGGGAATGAGGGCAATATTGATAAAATATCGATAATGGCTGAATCGCGAAAGGGGTAGTAATGTAATCTGCCTATTGGAAATAATACATTGCAAACCGCTACCATGGTAACCAAAATTCCCGCAATTTCGAATCGAAAGTAATGTTCCACGGCCAAAATAAGAAGTTTCATTCAATTTCCCTTTTTTTGGTGCTTGTCTCGATTTCGTACGGCTATTCTTTCTAATTTTATATTGCTAATGAAATAAACCCTGCGATAAAAGTGAGCTTTACATGCATTTCTTAAGGACACAGTTTTAAACGTCTGAAGCCGAACCGGGGGCTGTGAGGTGAATAAAGAACAGCCTATTTTCTAATCTGGAAAGACATTTATAAACCTCGAAAGTTTGAAAGCCGTGCGAGTTCTGGTTCTCGAACTCTCGATCATATTCCACCACATTATATTATACTGTATTATAATGGCATCCTAGGATATACTATCGTAGTTATTTTACAGAAGAAACATTACAGAGAAAATGAGGCAGACGACCTGGGCCTAGGGATGCCAACTCTCGAAAAGTTGACTCCTAGAGTTGATTACATTACGCAGAACTGCAAACTTCAAACTATAAAAGAATATCTGCAACGGAAATTTGCGAAAGTCTATAAATTAGCGCACTAAACGTAGAGTAGTTGAATCTAATTGGGTAAAAGCGTGATAAAAGCGCCTAAATCCGGGAGGCGGGCGTTTTAAATATTTCTTTCCAATTTCGAGACTCTCCCGGCGGATCCGGAAAAGTTGGCAAGACCGCAAGGGTCTTGTTTCGAACCCCAGTCAGGCATCTCGTTTCGATCGAGTCGGCGCCGACAGAACAGCAGTACATTCCAACTTTAATATCGTCGCGAAAATGGAAGGGAAGGGAAAGACATAAAAGGCTCCGGAGGCGAGATAACAAAAGGGAGAATGTAAATGCGACGTGAAAGTCGGAGGCGGAAATTTGACGATGAACGAAGAGATAGGGGACGAAAGACAAAGACACTGGAAGGTGCAGCGAATGTCTCGCATTCACGAAAAGTGGACCTGCAATCGTACAAAAAGAACGGTTGGGAAAGGTGATAAAACAGTGATTTCATACTGAGCATGCGTGAAGCAAAAAGATCCCTTCTAACGAGCTTCACGTTCCTCAGCTACGAAAAATTCGTGCCTTTTGTCAATAATTACTGCAATTAATCGATGAGAGGCACTATTGATGTAGGATAGGAATCAGTATTGTTAGGATCGTTCACAGGAATTAAATCAATATTTCCAAGAAGAAAACAGCTTGCATTTCCATATAATATATATTTATTATTAATGTATTTATCAGGGGTCAAAGGCCTGAATTTGTCTGTGTGTGGTGTAAATAGTTGCAGCGATATGGTTTGGAAATTCATTTACTCAAAACCTAAAGGCGATGGCTTTTCGGTTCCTAATCAATAAAGGCCAGACTCATTTATATTTGATTACAAAGCCTTGAGACCTGTAGAATGTTTTTACTCTTCTGAAACCGAACAGCATGTTGAAAATTATTTGATTAAGCCCATGATACCTAATGGATATCCCGAAGAAAGGAGAATGCCAACTACGAGTCGCGAAAATAAACTATTGGGCGTTACATTTTTTAGATTTTAGATTTTTACTCGCCGCCAGTGGCGTATGGCAGAGGTGTATTGGCACCTTACCTAATCTCTCTATGAGCTTATCTGTTCCTAAGCGGAAAGAACGACCAGAAGTAACTATCTGTTTTAGGGATTACTTCCTTGTAACGCTTTATCAAAGTCTCGTTTCTTCCTGTTATTACAATATCGATACTTTCCCTGTCATGCGCCACTGGCGACTTGCGGGGTATGAATCTTAATCTATCATCTACTTCATCTAACATTTCTGGACCGATGAATTTTTCGAAAAGTCTCCGTCTGTAATCTTATCTTCTCACCCGGAGAGAATTCCACCCGAGGAATTTTATCATAGGCTTAACGCTACTGTCGAACCTGAAATCTCCGCTGACGAGACGGGCTGCTCTATGTTGGACCATCTTTTAATCAGAGACCAACCTTGCTTCACGTGATTCTATAACCGCGCAGCAGTACTCATCAGATTCCCATTACATTTTTACTGAAGAGATTCACTATATTAGCTTGCTACATAATGATAAAGAGCACCCCAATCTTAATGATTTCTGCGTTACAGTTTATTTCTACTAGCAATGCATGTATTGATGAGATGACACTAAATAAAACTCAGAAGCACTCAACACATCTAATCAAAATGAATAAAAAGGAATTATTAAATGATAACCAATCAGAATTCGTACTGCTTAACTTGAAAAATTCTGCTAATCCACAGCGGTTTTATTCTTCAGTTTAGACGTTCATCACCAGCACCCATAGGTACGTTACCAGCTATATGGAACTTACTCAGAACTCCTCACGTTTTGCACGCTGAAAGCACTAGAAAAGAAAGCTGAGGCGCATCTTTGGAGCACAAAAGGCGACAAGAGTCTGATTTTGTGCACGTGCGACGCAGGTCCACCTATCGGAGGAAACCGAACCTCATGTACTTCACCCTATGCCATTCACGAAACCCGTGCGTGGGAGAAGGTAACGTGAGACCCTCTTCTCATCCGATATGCACTTGTGCATCCCCGTGACTTATCTTTCCCACTTTGACAACGTCGATCGCAAGGTGAGCCCTGAAATGGGCCTTCTATACAACTCGAGAGTATTGTCCGTGGAGCATGTGTGATATTTTGGAGAGGGTATTCACCAGCTTCCGGACTATGCCTTCCTAAGTAAGGTGGCGATGAGAACCACCGTTTCACCATTACTATTATACCTTTAACGTACTCCAATGCTCCTAGGTGCCTTATTCAACTTTTCACACCCACAACTATATCCCACTCTTCTTCACCTTTCAAAGGAACTTATTATGTTTGCCTCTATTACGAAGCTGCTCTATCATCAGGGTCCTATTCAGGCCGCTGGCCGACAGGAAACAAGGTATATTCGCTTTAGGCCTTCTTTTATTTTTTTTCAATTTCTCTTGCGATTTAAACAGCGAAGGAATCGGTACCTTATTGTTGCAGCACTTTCGTTTAATCAGTTATTGCAACAAACTACGCATTTGTTACAGCAATTGTTGTAACAACAATGTAATCGTTGTAACATGTCACAAAAATTACATTTTACTCGTGGTTTTCCTCAAATGCAACTTCACTGAGGAATATCTTATACTTCACGAAATACGAGGTAACAATTTCATTGACAAACCGTTTTAAATCGCATAACTTTCAGTTATTATTAATGAGTATTTACTATCGATCGAAAATTAGCTCACGGGGTTTCACATGCTAAACCTGTACTTTCAAGTAATAGCCCCCCTGCCATACGCCTTACGGCGGTTCGCGGGGTATTTATGTAAATGTAAATGTAAACCCATTCACGTTCCCCATCAGCCTTCCTAACTAGCGCTTTCTGAGTACAGTTTGAGAACCAATCGCCTGTCTTTCTGACCTAATCTAATAATAAATAATACGCACAATATTTTAGGCTTTTTCGCTCAATTGAAAGTCTTTTCAAAATCAACAAAAGGGTGCACAGATTAACACATTGAAAGCATCATTCGATTGCTTCTCTCAGAAGACTATATTGAGTTCACTTCCTGCTCGTTATCTTGAATTAATAGCTTGGTTCTCCACTTCCCTCCTACTTCCTGCTTTGCGAATCACGTATCACCCATCTCTTGGGGGCTTCTCCACACTACAGTTTTGTCATCCTCTTCTTTCCCTACACCTCTTCGCCCCTAACTCGATTACTTAAACTTGGAACATTTGTAATGGATACTGTTTCACGAAAACTGTTCATATGATAATAGATATTAAATGATACTGGCTAGTTAGATGAGGTCAATTTGATTTATAAAGATTGGAAGGAAATACTGATAATAAAAATAAATAAAGATTTTCCGTTCATGAGTTTCTCCAATGCTTCATCTACAATAAAGAGACGCAGTGAATGTTAATACCAACACGCAACAGGATTAAGTTTATTTTAACTTTGATATTGTGCTGATGTCGCGAAACCTACTAGCGATTTTACATTTATTAGGATAAGGAAATATAAAGAATAACTGCCGATAAACGAGTCAACTAAGATCAGAAATATCGCGAAAATGATACATTTACAGACCTATTCAGAGCCAGCCTATTCAATGTCATTAATATATAGGAAGGATTTAATTTGCTGTTCAACTGTGCTCACATGTTATGTTATCTGAGCTTTTCCTGAAGGATATTTTAGACGAAAATGGTGATCAGGTAAGTTATTTCAAAGTCTGCGTATGAAAATTTTGGAGAAAAAATGCCAGAAACGTCTTTACATTAAATTGACCAGAAAGAGAAATTATTTCACTTTCATCATAGACTCTAATATACATTTGATTTAGAGGTTTAAAAACACTCCGTAAGCCGTATTTTGGCAGGCGGAACTCGAGACAAACGGGTAGTTCCGGATTACCTATTTCATGTACATTGCAGAGACAATGCCTCCATCATTAAGGTCTCCACAAAGGAACTCAAGAGAGACAGGCTTACGGAGTGTTTTTTAAACATCTGATTTATTAAACTGCCGTGTTCCAACTTTCTTTTCTTTCATAAATATGACTGCATGGGGCATAAAAAATTCCTAGGTCCTAAAATAAGAAATTGTCAAATGTAACGACAACTACAGCAAATTCGTTCCAAAATTTGAACTTTTACACACGATCAACGGGCATTAGACAAAGAATGCTTCATCAAAATTCTGATATTAATTTTTTTCTGCTTTTCACGAAAAGCGATATTGGCAGTCATTTACTCTGGTCGGAACATTTGAATAAACGTTCGAGTACGGCAAGTCACAACAGCAAATTACAACTCAAAACTACTCCGAAGATAAACTCGCAAGCAAGTAAATAAGCCCCCGCTATATTGGAGTTCTTTTCCTGCTCGCTCATTACATCTTTTAGTAATTCCAGGGAAGAAGCTATTTAACGAAAGCGCTGGAGAGACCTCAGAGAACTAGAGCCGCCAGCGCAATTTCTTCGTATCTTGGATCTGCTTTCATTCCATTTTTCTCCTCCCAATTTTCAGAGATGTACAATCGACCGAATCCATCAACCTCCTCCTACTTAATTAAGCCAGTTAGCCGCTTCCTCTTCACGAATCCCGCAGCAAATATAAAGCTGAGGTGGGTTTTCCAGCTTTTACGTGGTATGAGATTAAACGTTAGACTCTGGGCGATGCCTATGTTTAGGGCAAGAGCCGATCGATTACTCGCAACTGCTTTTTAATGAGTGTTGAGCAAAGAAAGCGATGCTGAAGTCACGCAGGACAACAGTTATTTGGAATTGGCGGGTGTTAAGGACTGCTGGAGAGAGCCGAAGCAAGAAGGTAAAACTTGCGAGTGGAAAAATCAGCTAAAGATCATAAAAATTGATAAAGTTATTGTTGTAGATTCGCTCATATATTCTTCCAGGAGCGCTATTCGAAGGCTGACGTTGAAGATCAACTGTATTTCTCCTACAATCCATTTTGCAACAACGCAAGATGACTCTCACACGTACACCAAGCAAAGAGGAATTATCACGTAAAGTTATTACAAAGGCGCTATGACACAACAATTTGACGTTTGCAACAATTGAATCTGCATAAAGCACTCCGGTAACGAATAAAAGAGTAATTCTTTTAACTCCAATTATTATTATTACAATTGATTAGGGTAATTGTTGGCTCCGCTAACGATTACCTAAGAACTGAATCTACACCATTGTTGTCTAATTGCTTCAATATTCAACAAATGAATAAATGTTATCAAAACGAGAGACTAATTGTGCGAAATACATAATACATTCGTATCTTTAATACTCATAACATTGATACTTCTCTGTCTTCCCCTCCTCCCAGGCGCAATTAAGAGATACATAACAAATGGAGTACATTAATTCAATTTCTACTGTATCCAGAAATAAATCATGCGGGAGAAAATCAAACATTCCTAATAATACTGCTGGGACTTGTAACTCACTGAATTTGTGCTCCACTAAAAGAATTTTTTTCTCAATTCCGTGTCGCCGCTTTTAACATATTGCCCTTATTCCTTTTTAAGTACGTATTAGTTTCATATATATTTTTCAACGAGCCCCAATCAACCCCTACCAATATTTTTTTTTAATCCTGAGTGTCAATATCGGTATTATAAATAAAGCAGTATAGTACAAGTAGCAACACAGAGTTGAGAGAGACTAATTTCTCGTGGAACTCTAGAGAAATAAAGATCGTAACCGAGACTGGAGATAAGTCACTTTAATCTACTCCTCTCTGATACATGTATATAATTGTAATGTAGCTAAGATTGTAATCGGTTAGTTATTTATGATATTGTATTCATTGACAAGCATTTATCTGGATAGGTGAAAATATTTTTAAATTCATATAATATTTTATATTTCCTTTTTTCATTCAATATTTTTCTTTATTCGTATAATAGTCTTTAATTGTTGTTATCTAAGCACTTATAAATTTTGTTGCAATCTTGGTACTGACCTCTTTTGGAACCACTTTATTTGTATATAACAATGTGCTTTTCTGATTTTTATGATAATTTATTTCTAGTTCTTATGAAATAAGGCATTTATATGATTTTGTTTGCTTTGTGAGTGTACTGTGGTTTATTTTTTCCTAAGTTCTAACTTGGATTTTTAAACCCACAAAGTAGTTTTCTTCTTTGCACATTTTTAAAGCTGTCTCTTTTAAACATCATATGACATAGGGTTAGATGTAAGAAGAGACTTGGCAGTCTCAATCTCGCTCTAATAAAGTCGCATTATTGTTATTATTATTTTTATTATTATTGGCCTCCCTCCCCGCGCCCTTAAAGACGTGATTTTTGTTGCCCCCACCCCTCCTCAGCCGCAAGAATAAATTTAATAGACTTCATCAGCTTTATGAAAGAGGAAAATATTAAGAGTTAACTTTAACGCAAGATAAGCAAAAACTCTTCAGCGGTTACCTCTATCCCCGCTTTCTCATCTCATCGACCCACTTGTATCCCTCAATAGACGCCGCGTCCCTAATTCATATGCAAGCCATAGACAGTCACCAGAGGAATAGAAAGTCCCCCGCAGATTACCTTAATAAAATAGCGCCCCACTTTTACGAGATTACGTCAATGGCTCTCACGAATTATCCCCTAACGTCCAGAGGGAATAATGAAACCACTTGCACCCTCTATCGGTTTGGCATTCTGAGCGGTATTAAAAGTGGAACAATTGCCGGCTGCGAGGCGCAATCGAGCGGTGGACGCTGTCACCATAGAGTAAGCTGTGACAGCAATGAAAGAACGCGTCCGGCACCCGCAACGACAGCGCTCTCATCGCTTTCGAAGGACTTTAACGGCCGATGCGCTGTGGACAACATCCGCCTTAGCACGTGGCCCTTTCTCCGATTGCAGAGGGCGGTAACTTTCCCAGAGCGAGGATGGAGTGGTAATGTCCCGATATGCCCTGCCGATAAGAGTGGGCTGCTCTTCTTCAAAGAGCTAAGCCGCTCATTTACATTAATCTTTACACTGGTAGGAGATATCTCTATGACGATGGTGGAGGCACATGGATCTAGTTTAATAATCACTGCCTTGTGCCGCCATAATTAAAAATGTATTTATCCAAACTTCCATAATATATACACGTTAAGTTGTTTTTCGTTTCGGACCATTTTCATTCCGTAAAAGTCGATTAGAAACAACGGTCCCACGACATCGCGAGAGTCTCTAGAGAAACAAATTTCAGGAGGGATTCTTGTTTTTATTCGCGAATGTAGTTTTCCATCCGAAATCGTGAAAAATATCGTAAAATAAACATATTTTTTGCAAAAGTTTTGAGGCGAATTTAGTTAATGGTCGGGTTGCTACTGATGAAATTTTGGTTGCTACAACAGCTGCCGAACGCATGAGCTATTTCAGGGCTTTATTTTAACGGTTGCTACAACGGTGGCTACAATAACGGTTGCCTAAGTTACTACCGAGAAGAGTAAGAAATTCCCGAAAATTTTCAAAGTGAGAAATTAATGGCATTTTCCTAAAATTTCGAAAAAATTCACAAATTAATGACGTGACCGAAAATGTAAATACATAGCAGCAATAAGAAGGATTACAGTTTAAGCCATCGAATAAACCAAATGAGATAAAAATATTTATATTTATATATTTCAATGAATGGAAGAATAGAGATTTGTATTTTTTGACAACTGAAATGATCGCCAGCAATCTTACGAATTGGCGTACTGAAATCAATTAGCAGTACAGAAAACGCTGCTATCATTTTGATGGGACGGGCGGCTGGTAAAGCAGTGACAGTGGGGATACACCACATAAGCATTTGCCATACAAATGTAATACATAGGAAGCGATGCATAGGGAATTTAAATACATCATCAAAAATACACGATACGTGATAGTGCAATAGGAACTTCGCCAAGTCAAAAGACGAAAGGATTTAAGATGAATTGCGTCGCTTAGCAACGGTGCAAGAAATCCTTGAATTTTTTCAACAATATCCCTTGGAAACGAAGCTTAACTTACTATTGTGTTGACATTATTAGCGCAATTAATTTGAATGAGTTTAATTATTGATAGTTTTAGGTGCATATTTGAGTACTAAGTGCCTACTGAAAGAAACGCTTCCTCATTAATTAATTAAATATAATTAAATTAAACCTTCTTGGGAAACACGAAAGAATATATGATAATACATGATTCTAAGCAAAAGCTATTTTGCGAGTTTTATTTTAGACCTTCGATTCGTTTTAGGGGAATATCATTTTCAGAACTTCCGTGGTGATAAGAAAAGTGGAGTCAAGTCATATGAAGAAAGAAATATATTTCGAGATTATCTGAGATCTTTTAGTAGTTAATCCAATACATTTATCGTAATTAAAAACTGATATTACTATACATGAAAACGAAGATTCGCGGAATGGCGGCTTATAGAGTATTAATGTAGATGTAGATATAAAAAAGCTATATAGATTACCGTGATCTTTCACAAATAGAACAGTTTGCAAATTAGGAATTCCAAATAATATAAATATTTTATAAAAATTCATGGAATTGATACCTTAAGCAAATTAAGTAGTTTCCAATTAAACATCTAGTTCAACGGCGTGCAACCGTAGAGTTCTAAAAATAATAAATCTACCTCTCATCTCTTGGAATGTTTTCGAACCATACTTATTTCCTTCGACGTACCTACTTAAATAAAATAAAATCGTGCATCAAAACGAGTCAAGGGAGTTGCACTTATTTTCAGAGCTAGAAGTATATAAACGACTACTCTACTTTTTCGAAATCTTTTCTTAAACCTGGCTTGAACCTCAAATTTTCGTGTCCTCAAAATCGAGCAAAAAGGAGGATTCTGAAAGTTCAACTTTTATGTTTTGCTCGTCTCAGCAAGAAATTTCAGCACGAGATCCGATCTGCGATTACAGGTTACGCAGAGAAAGAATTGGGTCCTTCGCAATTTTTGTGTCGGACCAACCGTGGACGTGATAACTCTGGAAACGTGAGTTGCACTCTCAAATCTCAAGATGTCAGAACGTGATGAAGGTCAGCCGCCTGTTCATGAGTGGAGGTAATACCTCCTCCGATACCAGCTGTGAAATAGCACGATGCCAACTTAAAGTGCACTGTACATATATAAAAGCAATGTAGGAATATAATATATTTCTGTTTATTCATACATTTAACTTTGAATATTCTACCGAGATTCCAAGTGATAACTTTGCAAATAATGATCATTAAAAAAAACGATTGGATTCAATGCACTTATGATGCTACTTAGGCATAAACTACAAACATAATCATGTCAATAAACACAGAGTACTTAGAAATTTGAATCATTCCGTATGTCGGTAGGCGGAACTCCCGGTTAAAGGCAAACGGGAAGTTCCGGATAACCGATTTCTGGGAATCACCATATGAACATTTCGGAAATAATGTCTCCAATATCAAGGGTTCCACGATGGGATATCCGATATTTACGTAGAAATCACTCTATGCGCATTTCGGAAACAAAGTCTCCATTCTCAATGGTTCTACAATTGGAAATGAAAATTTTATCTTTTCCTTCATACACAGAGTATCCCCAAGAATTCTTCTCTAGGATACATAAGTAATACGAGTTTTTCCTGTGCCTGCCATTGTTAATTAATTATCAACAAGTGAAACCCGGAGGGACTTAGCCATGTATACGGAGGAAGATTTAAGAGTCGAGAAAATAAATAACTCTTCATTAAAAAGAAAGAGGCGAAAGTATAAAATCTGTAAGCTTTTGAGAGATAACTGCCGGCGATTTTGCGTAGCATTGCATATGCTGCCTGGGGCGGATTTATAATTGGACTCTAGTTATTCTAGAGTCTTGTTATTCAACGGACCTCATTCAGAGAAGGGCCAAAGTGAAGGCTGACCTGAGGAACCTTATATAATACGTCAAATAATTAATGTTCCCCAGATTATAAATGTTACCATTATTAACCGCAACTGATATAAATGCATTATTTATAATTCAGCATCTTTTACCATACTGTAGTAATCATATTTTTCATGGCATGCAATCTACGTTTATTGCAACAAGATTGTTTTTTCTGTGAGTGGTCATTGTATCTCTGGGCTCTAATAATGTAGATGTATGTATTTCCGTTCGTACTATAAATCTTTGCTTTCATATGCATCTATCTCTAGTTGTATCTAGTTATAGTTTTTACGTATCATCTTCCCTGCCTATTAGTTTTCATCCACTGTCTGCACTAATTTTCTCGTATCTATGTTTGCCGGATTGTTTAAAGAATTGATTTGTTCTCTAGGCTTAAGTTAATTATAAACTCCATATTTTCTGGCCTAACTTTGTGGAACGCCATCAAAAACACGCAACACAGTACTTCGTATTTTCCACATAATATTTATTTCAAACGACGCCTTAGTCGAAACCGGCCGTTTCAAATAAATGCAACGTGAAAAATATGAAGTACTGTGTTGTGTTATTTCTAAGTTAATTATAGCAAATTATTTTGGCTATTAGTGTAGTATTATCATCATGTAATATTTCTAGAGGTTATATGTAAGAGACGCCATTTTGTCTAATCTTGACGTAATAGTAAAATAATAATAATAGCACGGATTTTCAAACTGTGCGGACCAGGCGCGGTTCACAACCAGCACCATAATCATTTTCTGTTCTTTCGATCCTTTTCTCTTACTTTATGACAAGGGTTAAATGGAATATGGGACTCTTTAGTCCCAATTTCGCCCAATAAAGACGTTTTTATTTATTATTTATTTATAATCATGGCAAAGATGCATAATCTCAATAACTCATAAGCCCATAAAAACTCCTTCCCCTCCAACAAGAAAATAAATAACCAACCATCGTAGCAATGTCGTCATGCGCAATATCAGAGAGGAAAAAAGCCTGAGAACCTTGGTAAAACTCCAGACTGCCCGTTACAACAGGAACAGTGCTCAACCCCTTGCTATTCTACAAGGAAAAAAAAGGCGTCCCAGCCAGTTAGGTTCACTAAATTTCACCTCAGGCCATAGACTGTTAAAATATCAGAAATAACAGTCAAGCAAAAACGGGGACGTTTCATTGCTTAGATCAGCATTAAGAAGATCAAAAGCAATGTGATCTCTGCGCTTTTGATCTCTTCTCTGTGATAATTACTTCTGAAATTCCGAAAAACACAATCATTTCCACCATGATATTCAAAGAATGCAATCGTGATCACCACCTTTCAATTTCAAAAGAATTCATGATAGTTGATGATCATGGAGCGTTTAAAATTCCCGGATTAAAAATGAATTTTAATATTTTTTCCTAAAAGAAAACTTAGGTTTTTAAATCTACCAAGTAATTTCTTCGCAGCTCCTTTTCAAGCTGTCTCTTCTAAATTTCATAAAACGAAGGGATTGAATTAAGAAATGATTACCTCTATCTCGCCGGAATAAAGTCGCATTATTATTATTATAATACCGAAACTACCGAGAGGGTGAGGGTTTGGTAAATTAACAAACAATCGACAATCAGAAGTTACCATTGGCCTTTCTAAAACAACCAGAAAGATATTCTGTACTATTTCACAGTCCAAATGCCGATTTCAACCTCATCCACCTCATCCATTAGCAATGAAAAGCTTCGGAAAGGGGATGAGGCAAATGGGGAGTGAGGTATTCTTACCCTCGCTTTCATCGATGAGCCAAAACGTTGTGAGCGGAGTGAATGGGACTGATATGTTTGCTGCTCAGTTCAAGGCATTGAACCTCATCCCTTCCACCATTAGCATGAAACCTTCGGAGGGGGGATGAGGCAAATGAGGAGTGAGGTAGTTAACCCTTTCTTTCCTCGCTGAGACAAATACTGTAAAGGAGTGAAATAGGCTGATGGTTGTTCAAATATGACCAAGGCATTCAAGAAATTTAAACAGCGTTAATTTGAAGAGATAACACATAAGTCCTTAAATTGGTTCTATTAACAGTTGAATTGAAAGAGTAAGAAACGTTAAAAAATGTTAATTTCTTTTGTCAAATTTTTATGAGAACGAAAATATATTGGGAATACACAGAAGGATGAACCCTGAAGACCTTTCCATGATTTCCTCCCGAAAAAAATTGAAGAATCCTGCAAATGCAACGGGGGCACTTAAATAAATACTGGGTGATAGTTACTTATAAGAAACCCAAAGTTTGACCTTGTTTTCAGCAACTAAATATCCCAAATCCTCCTCCGAAAAAGATGTCCCATAAAAATACACAATGGGAACGGAACCGGTGCATTCTGTCGATATAAAACGGCAAGGGCACGAAACCATCGCGTTACATATACACGGATGAAGGTAAAGGGGTCAGCCTAGGATAGGAAAAACCGTGTGAAAAGAAATTTTACCATTCCGACTTTCCCACGTTACGTAAGGGGGGAATTAAAGTATAATGGGGGGTGAAGAGATGTGGGAAGCACATAAGGGGGTGGCGAGGGGTCGCCGTGAGAAGAGGGCTTCTGGATGGGGTCACAATGAGCTATGGTAAGCCGATGAGAGTGTTGATAAAGGGCAACGGGGAGGAGGTTCCGTTTGTGACTCCCAGCGTGGGGCAGGTGAGGTATAGAAAAGGTTACCAGAGGAACACGGTGCATGGGAATTGGGAAATGAGGATTCGTGCACAATGGAAGGGACAAGGGGTGCAGTTACATTCGTGAATTGGATGTACGGAGGAGGATGTGTTGTTACATAATCGGATGCTGAGATCTACGATGTGACACACATCGCCAAGGATACCAATTGATGGTGGATAAGATGCATCAATAGGTGCAACTATGCAGTAAGGATGGTATTATAGAATGTTGTCAGTTTAAGAAATCTTATCATGACCCTTTTAGATGAATTCAGGGGGTTAAACGTTTGGCATTCCTTTTTTGCTCTTTTCCCCTTTATTTTCGTTTGTTTGTTCCCGGGGCGGGGCCGGGCCATTTTGCCGCCGGGTTGGGACCTTATTTTGCGGCCCTTTAAATTTAATTCCCAAAACCATACATTTCCCGATTTACAGGTAAAAGTTATGTTGTAAGACTTTGAAAAACCAGTATTTTAGGACTTCGTCCCCCAGCTTACGTTGGTCACAAAACATTATTAACACTTAATTAAGCCTGTTCCGTATGCTGACGTAGTAAGTTGCCATTATGAATTAATTGTTCTGCTTACTTTCCAGTACCGATATGAAGTTGTATGAAATCTCTCGCAACTAAATATGAAAGTACTGCAACATGAATAATTTCCATTAAATCCACTGAACTGATATTCCATTCTCGTCTTGAGTTATCCCTAATTCTATACTTTAAACGTTTACCAATCTTTAATTTAACATCATAATCTCTTCTAGATAAGCCATGTGTATCTCACAGAAACCAACAAATCCTGTTTTCGTCCTTAGGATGCCGCCGCCCGGGTGCGATGCACCCCTTGCACCCTTAGGACGGCAAGGCTCTGGTTGCGACATCGGCCGAAGTAGATGGCTGTAGCATAACTACTACGTTTATTATTATCGTTCTTTCCCTACATATATTTGACTACCTCGACCCAGCCCCTATTCTCCTGTCTTTCCAGAGTCCCTTACTTGCGTCAGAGAGCGTTTTAGTGAGGCTACTGATTTATAGTAACAATTTTCAACAAATCCGACCGCCTTAATTAAATCTCCTCGGGTTCTTGGATGCAGGTTAGGTCCACAGTATCCCATGCAATTATTCCTGATGGGGTCTACATAAAGCAAAGTAGTATCGCTCTTTCACTTTCCATTGCAAATACCGACGACTACATATTAAAGTCGAGTACGATCATTAAATAAATAACGTCTTCATTTGGAAAACCCTATTACCATATCTTGATGAATGAAACATTTATCAACTGTATTTAGTACTGGATAGATAAAAGTGCATGTTTCATACACTTGTCTCAGAGTCGTTCATGGCTGTGACAATATGAAAGCTACTGAGGTATGAGTTATGCTGAATAATAGCTTTAATTAAGGATACTCCTTATGCAATGTTACGAAAAGTGTGACTCGTAGAGTCATTGTGCTTCACTAGGGTGGGCTTGTTCTGCTTATAGCATTCCAGATCAATGAGGAAAACAAGGGCAAACTACCTCACTCCTCATCTAGTCTAGTAAGCCCCATATCCCTCTCCTAGTTCTTCGTAGCTGATGATGGAGGGGATGAGGTCCCAATCGGCCTTCACCGACAGTTTTGGAAAAGATGAGACTTTTAAGTCTCCCTATCCGAATGACCAATCTTTGATGTATTAAGTTCTAATTAGGAAACTGAAAATTTAATAAGAATCAAAATGGAAGGGTAAAACCGAAGTTTGTGGTTATAAAATAATTAAGGAAAATCCGTAACAGGAAAACGCATATCTTTAGAAATATGGGACGCAAAAAGTCCTGCACAAATACAATGAGATGAATAACTAAAAGATACCGAATCTGATTCCCTTAGCTGATCGTTTATATGAAAACCTGATACAAAATATAAACACCACGAAAAATACGCATAACCAATGAAATGCACATAATAAATTACTAGTAAATACTTCCTAATATACCATGAATAGTCAAATTAGTGTACAGTGAAACTTAAAACAACAACAAAAAACATAAACCATAACAATGATGATTTGTACTGACACATTTGGAAGTCAATAAGTTTCACCCAAAGGGCAAAATTAATTGATATTTTGAATCAAGGTACCAACGAAACATAAAAGATGCAAAATGATCGACAGTAACTTAATAAAACCCATTTTTTCTAATTGTTTTAGAGCAGATTTCTCGAATGTGCCCATCACCCAGTTTAAACAATTCGTGACTTTTACCAGGGCTGGTTTCAGAGAGTAAGTTTCAGGCAAC
Organism: Ladona fulva; assembly: GCA_000376725.2. Classification (NCBI taxonomy): domain Eukaryota; kingdom Metazoa; phylum Arthropoda; class Insecta; order Odonata; family Libellulidae; genus Ladona; species Ladona fulva. The sequence goes on along the minus strand of KZ309145.1, from coordinate 130,045 downwards.
TACCTAAGCGAGGAGCAATGAAAGTGGACACAAATACTTGAGTATCGAAAAGTAGTACGGATTCCTCGAACTACGAAAATTAAAATACAGCATCACTACCAGAAATGACAAAGCAGAAATGTTGGATAAAGTTGTATTAAGGGAAGTTTTAGGGCTATACAACAATATCTCTTGTAGAATGTCAAACATAGAGTAAGAAGTAATTGTTGCGAGTAATTAAGCGTCACGTCAAAACAATCGACCTCGCTGTCGATTGTTTGAAATTCAACAATTTGGACCGCGATTTTACAACAATGATAGCGCTTGGAAGCAATAATTGATGCAGAAACTGACGAGGTAAGACTATTACGAGAAATCGACAATTATGAACGTGTCAACTCAGGGCGGCAAGGGGTCTAAAGCCGGCGCTGAGTGCTACTCGAAGATATTCTACAGAATCCCTTGATTATACGCTTGTACATTTGCTGTAAGGACGCTATCTCTACACACCGTCCAGCTCGTTCCCTTTTTCAGAATGGCGATTCCGCAGATGACGCCCGTGCGTGAAACTGTCCCTTTCGATGGTGCGGCGTGAATCCGTGATGAGATAATGAAGGCACTTCCTGTCCAACTCTTCGCTTGGGTGCCCTGGCGTGGGAAATAAAAGCTAATGGGATGTGCATAACCATACCGTCTGGCGCATCAAATGATTATGAAACCGTGTTTTACTTTAGCGCAGCGCGGCAAATGCCATTGCAACGCAAATTCTGGATTCTGCACATCTATTTCGCTGAGATTGAATCATAATACTATGCGAGGGTAACGGTTACAAAGGTATCAAACAGCTTCCATGAATATAGAAGTTACGTAACAGACGAAAACTGTATACCATTTAAAAAAGACACTCGATTACTCGTTATACCTATGATTTAATTAAATAATAATTAGTAGTAACTATTCAGCGACTGTAAATTAATCGCGAAAATTAAATATGGTGACCTATCACAAGAGCAAGCATACGATAATTTGTGCCAAAGATGCTTAAATTGAGAAATCTTACACCAGAACAAAAACTCTGAGACCTTTGAAAATCTGTATTAACAGATAAGGTTGCACAAACAACATCGTTCAAAGAAAGACTATTTTATTTTTATCATCATCATTATTGTCATTATTATTATTATTGTTGTTGTTATAATAATGATTTATGAAAATGAATGAAGGTAATTTAACTCGGCGAGAATATTTCATAAAAAATATAACGAAGAAAATTTTACCAGGAAATAGTGTATTAAAACGTAATCCTTTGTATGTTTGATTGGATTTCTCGCGTCTTTAAAAAGTTAATAAACGGTGGAAATTGAATGTGAATGAAAGTGAACCGATCGCTGTACTTCAAACAAATATCTGTCCGGAAAGCGGGAAACCTGGGTTCGAGTCCCTGTCAAATCGCTATTATTCACACGTGTTAATCCTTTGGACTGTACTTTTAAAAGCATCTTTATTACGAGAGACACACAAAGCAAGACAACCCGTCTCAGGGACAATCAATCATAGGGGCGGCGATATTAGAATATTGGATAAAAGATATGAGAAACGTAAAAAAATAAGAGAAATATTCACTGAGCATAACAATTCAGAGATGCTGAATAACTTTAATTATTAATTGTTAAATTAGTGATACATATTGATCATAGCGACGTTTTTGAAATTTGCATCAAAAATGCTAAATTTTAAATGAATCACTTAAAAGATAAAATTTGACTGTTGAAACTGATGTAACGTTACGTAACAATGATATCCACCGAGACTGGTGATATTGTAGTCAAGAAAATGGCTACTATTGTATGTAAGAAAGTAACAATTTTGTTCGCAGGATAGCAATGGATCTGGAGTAGACGTATTGTTAAAAGTGTTTCGACAGCTTAGGTCATTTCGCATGTAGGCCCCCACCGGGAATCGAACCCGGGACCGCTTTCACTGAAGTCGAACGCGTTGCCCACTTGGCTACCGGGAGCAAGGCCTGCTCACATATAAGTCCAGACCAGAGAAAAATTCAGGTTAAGGACAGTTCCAGGGAAAAAAGTACGAGGGATTCAGCAACATACATTCAACTTTCTTACACCAAAATATATATCCAGGTTACTTTTTTTTGACAGTCTACTACCTCGGTCTCAACCCCTTTGTCGGCATTTGTTTGACCTCCGGTGACCCTTTGCACTTTTACAAACCCCACACCACCGACTCAATTCCCCACGAGAATCCTTAATCGAAATCGTCGGACATCCGATTGATCCAGTATCTCTAACTCCTGCCGTCGACCCACTTCGACACACACTCTTCCTTATTTCCTTATTCATGCCAATTTCATCCCATCCGCCGGTCCCTTTTCCGCATCGACGCTCTCGAAGCGATAAATTATCGATCTGTTTTTAAGGTTAATCGATTTTCGTTTCCGCGATCGACCGCCGAGTGGCGCTGCGGGCGATCAGTCGATTGGGACTTATTCTTCAACGAAGAAATAGCTTCGGAAGCGGTTTTATTGGCAAAGCAAAAGAACCGTTTTCGATAAAAATCAAACCTGTGGAAGGTTTCTACGATGAATGAACATTAAAATAGAGTTAGCTGGACGATGAATAAACAACGATGTTGGGTTGCTATGCTGGTTTCACGATAAATGTAAGTAAAACGATATTTACAAGTAATTACATATTTCCGATGGTGAAGAAGCTGTTTCCTAAAGCCCTCACAAAGTCGTTGGAGCTTCATTGAGGGCTCTACCGGCTTCTAGCGGTCTTGGATACCCCCTCTACAGGTGCTGCGAGGGTTACCCAGACGCTCCTCATTTCCAAGTAAAATTCTCAATGGTTGTCATGCAAACATAACACCCTACGCTGCTTAAATGCNGTTTTTTTTCCTCAAATACTCCGTTAATTCTTGCATAAAGCAATCATATAAATACGTAGAGTCTAACCTATATGAATAAGAATCCATATAATACACAAGAACGGAATACAGCTCAGAAGTTTCGAAACAGGAAAATGTGTTCAAGAAATGATTTCTTAAATAAACCTCATATATTTAAACCAGTTTACTAAGTTTTTGCGATAAAACAGAACTGAATTATTGGTGGAAGCAAAATAAGGTCATATGGCAAGTGCACCACACCCTGGGCTAACATTAACTGGGAAAATTCCAAAATGATATCTTTTTCGACGAAGTTCCGAGGGTAATGATTTTGTTACTGTTATTCTACTATTGTTACTGAGTGATACACAAGAAAACATTTTGGTTGAAATTTCGAACTACACATTCATACAATCGTCTTTATTGGGCGAAATTAAATAGAGGACATTGAACATTGAATTGGAAGTCCCAGCTTCCATTTAACGCTTAATCCTTACAGATAGTAAGTTAATGAAATACAGAAATCATTCAAAGAAGCCTTAACCTAGTAGAATTCCATAACAGGAAACATGGTACCCGGAATGTTGTTTCTGTAGAATTTGCACAGTTATTTACCATGCTTCCTGAAATACAGAAAGTGATTTAATTTCATAACACAGAAGAATAGCTATCCATGAATAGAGGCTCAAAAATCTTTTAGAATTTCCTTGCGAAATAAGATTTTTTTTCATAATTAAGTTTTGTACATCAATTTGTGTCCTCGGGTTTTCTTTAAACTGGGGAGCGGTAATCATACATATCAAGCTTCCAGAATTTTCCGAGAAATAACTCTTTATTGCATTACAATTCTTTAGAAGACGCTTTTACCGAAACTTTCCAAATCTAATTTTATCTCTGCTGGAACATTTTCTCAATGAGCAGCTTTTATCAGTTACGAAAATCTTCCAGGATCCAAAATTTGATTAATGTAGCCCTGTGAACGGTTGAGCGAGATATTCGACATGAATGGGAATCCAATAAAGAGTTTTCAAGGTCGGTTTTGGGTTATAAAACATTTACCGTCGAACTCGGAATCATAAATCATTTGCCGTGATTTGCACGACCTTCCCTCTAGCTGCATAAATTACCAAGCGATTTAAAATCATACTGAAGAAATAGTGTCATCGTTATTAAACAAGAGTAATCATCGACTCGAAATATTCACCTTCATTTTGATGTATCACAACAATTTCAGGTTCATATGAGTCATTAATATAGAGTGAGTCCATTTTGCTTCCCCAAAACTCGTTACCATGGTGATTGATGACTCAAAGCAATATGGAAGTGTTTATGCATACAGTTTCAGATCCATACATTCATGAATGAATTTCATCCAAGGGAGGAGAATTGAATGTCTGGTGAATGAGAGCAGAATAATGAAAGAGTTTTACAGATTGAATTACATGTACATTAATATTATATGGCAGCATCTGAATATATTTTCCGCACCGCTGTTCTCAACGCCTTTCCAATGATACCGATTCATACGTATATTAATTGTGATTGGGAAAAAATTGAAATGCCATGTAAGTTTGTTCGAAGTGATTAAATGAAACCAGGTGCTTTCCGTCCAAGAATAAATTACACCTAAACATACGTAAAGAAGGTGTATTTTATGCAATGCGATGGGCTACCAATACTGCATTGATCCTGATTTTTTATTTGAAAAATTATTTCAAAGGCATTCGAAAACTTTGTTTTCTTCCCTATAAGGAATCTATAGCTTCGGAAAGGATGGATTTCGTAGGATATGAATAACTTGGTAAATTTTGTAATATTAAGTATAATTGATAATTCAATAAAATTTGGAAGTAG